>JANHFT010003730.1:83564-95338 GCA_032467955.1 Pseudoxenodon macrops
GTAAAACTGTTTCAATTTCTAAGAAAAGTTTTTCTTACTTCTGGAATCATATAAAAACTGCTCAATCTCATTCAAAACAAAGCATGAATAAAGAGAGTTATTTTACAAATATCTTCAATTTTCAGTAGTCTTAAAACCTAGAAATATTTCAAAGCAGTGAAACTTCAGATCCTCCAAATATGTTGGACTGCAACTTTCATTTAAGTTAACTACATTAAGAGGGTGCGAGACATGAGAAAGGCTATAGTATCTCAGGAGATACTATATAGTATCTCCTCAGTAATGAGCTGTTTTTCCCCCCAATATCTCCCATTAGAAATTTCTAACTGGATCAAGCTAGAAAAGATACAGCTGCCTGTGATCAGTGGAAAACAAGACTGAACACAACCCTTAGAAATAAGAAACACTGCTGGAATGTTTATTTGGCTTTTGACCTTTCTCAATCAATTTAGTAGGCCTCTAGTTATATTTTTCAAATTGGATGTTACAGGTTACTGCTCGCTTATTTCCCCCTCCTGACCTGGCCTCCATTGGAAGCAGCAAAATAAACTATTTACTTTCCATTCAGCTTCCTGTCTTAATGAGGAGCTGGACTTCCTTAGCAACGATGCCATTTTATCTCAGCCTGCACAGAAATGCCTGCTTTCATCAGTCATTGTGTTCCATCTATGGAACATACTATAAAAAGGGCATGGTGGGAAAATGATTGAAGCAGTAAAAAAGCTAGGGTTGGACTAAAAAACCTCTAATGTCCTTTTCAACCTTATTATTTTACGTTTTATATTCTATTTTCTATGTTCTAGATTAGATGAATCTTCCCAGGCATGAATCATGTCAGTCCTCCATAGTTCATTCATTGTGACCCTTGACATATCATATACAGACCTCCAAAAAGAAGGAACACCTATTTCTTTTTTCCATAGGCTCCAATTCATGCTCACCATATTCAGAATGGATGGGCATAAGGAATACTTTTGAAGCAGGAATTCTGTTAACATCTTCATAAATTTTGAGTGCTATAATGTTGGGGTAGTGAAAAAAACTCTTAGTAAAAATGTCCCACTTTCCTCTCAGCTTAAGGATGCTGAGACTGCAAAGAAGGCGCCTCCTATTGAGTTCTGAAGGGATTGTGGCACCTGTGGCCATATTGCAAATCTGTGCTGGATCATGTAAAAATCTTGTGAATATCAAAAGATCATTTACATGTGATTCGTCAACTACAAGAAAGCTTTTGAGATGAGGTGTGGATCATGAGAAGCTACAGAGAAACCTACAAGATATGGGGGTACCAACACATCTTATCAAGTTGGTGAAATCACTGCACACAAATTAGAAAGCCACTATACAAACACCATATGGAGACACCAATTGGTTTAAAATAGAGAAAGAAGTGTGACAAAGTGGTTTTATGTCCCCTTTCGTATACAACCCATATGCTGAAATGATCACGAAGAAGCTAGATCTTGAAGAATAAAAAAATGGGGGTAAAGATTGGAGAAAGAAACATTGACAAACTTTGATATGCTGATGATATTACTCTCCTCTCAGAAACCAAAGAAGGTCTGGAACATCTGATCAAAGAAGAAAATGAGAATTTTGGTCTCTTTCTGAACATCAAAAAGACTAATCTCATGACCACTGCAAGGAATGGAAACATCAAAACAGAAATTGATGGTGAAGAGATAAAATGCATAGAAAAATTCAATCATTAGGCTCACAAATCACTGAAAGAGATGAATGCAGCACAGAAATAAAACATCAGATTTCAATGGATCGCACAGCAATGATGAATATGGACAGAATATGGAAAGGTAAGGACATTAGCCTGACAACCAAATGTAAGTTAGTTCGTTCTATTATAGTTTTTTCTTTCTATAGCAAGACAGAAAGAAAAGCAACTCATTTGCACTGTGGTGCTAGGGAAGGTTACTATGGACAGCAAAGGTGACCAACAGGCAAGTACTGGAGCACATAACACCAGACATGTCACTGAAAGGAAAAAATCACAAAACTGTGTCTCACTTATTTTGGCCATGTCATGTGGGAGAATTCACTGGAGAAAGCAATTATGGAAAGAGTTGCAGGTAAAAGGAAACCAGGCTGCCAAAGAAAACAATGGCTGGACACCATCAAAGCTGTCACCAGCCAGAGTACCAGAAAATCCACAGAAGGTGTGCAAGACTGAAAAACGTGGAGAGACCTGATCCACAGAATTGCCAAGAAATGGGCATGACTGAACGGATAATATCATCATCATCATTCAGTTTTTGGGATTTCACAAGGCTACTTTTTTCACTTCAGTACCAGACCAGTCTACAAAAAGGCAGAGCTTTTGCAAGGGTGAGTATCTGATTGGCACTCTCTAGAAAAGGACAACCCATGGGTTGCTCTTAGCATTATTTGGGAAAGCAAGGGTAATAGGAAGTGAGGGACTTATACAATGTGAGTGGGACATGATACATATCTAGGTGTGGCTGGGACTGTGATTTTTCCCCCTCTGACTTTGAAGGATTTGTTTTTAAAAGTACTGAAATGTAGTATATTAAGTATATGTTGGTATGTAGTCTGCATTAGAGAGCTTAACTTGCATAAAATACAGGTAGTCTTTGTTTTGCAACCACAATTGAGACTGGCCACTCAGTCATTAAGCAGTGACTAAGTAAAGCCATGACTGGGCTTATGATTTTTCTTTGCTTTACAGGTCTCCAAAAATTGTGAATGTAAGGATTGGTCATAAAGTTACACATTGTTGTAACTGGGAATGGCTGCTGAATGAGGCAGTACTAAGCAAGGGCTACCCATAATAGGAACATTCTTGGGGTAAAACTGGGATTTGCTTAGACCTTATATTGGCTAAAAGGTGCCCAACTTGGCAAGTATGGTTCTCACTGTTGGAGGCAATGCTGTATGAGCACAACTAGTCATAGCTAATATGTGTAGTTTGCTGTTTCTTTTTCTTACTAAAATGCATTATTCTAAAGCCTTAATTAATTAAAGCCAGGACAAGTCATTATCACTGGGCTCTTTGGGAATAACCATGGGATACAAAAAATTGCCATTTCAAAAGTAAGAGGAGTAGATGATAAAAGCTATGAATTAACTAACAAAAAGAAATTTAAACAATATAGTGTGTGTTTTTGAAACCAAGAGAGAGGTAAAGGATATAATAGATCTCTGAATGAAGGTGATCTGATCTTGTGGATATGATGAATATATGTATGGAGGTAAAGATGAAAGTTTAATTATGAATGAAAGGGCTAAAATGTATGTCAGGAAGCATAAATTGGTGCCACCTAGAGTGTTGTGAATGTGTATTAAAATAGAAAATCATAGGTTAGTTGCGTATTATATCTAGTGAATAGTGATAATGAAAGAACCAGAGAGGTGTTAGGGGAGAAATCGTGAACTTCTCTGAATAAATTTGTTCCAACAAAAAATAAGAATCCTTGGTGATAGGAATGGAAATATAAAAATAAAGAAGAGAGGGTGCAAAAAAGTGATTGGCCCATCTGGAGATCCAAGAACGAATGAGAATTCATTGAGAATTGTGACCACATATTATTGTGGTCCTGAGGTACAAAACAATATGAGAGCAAGGGTCTCATAAACCAAGTTCCAATTGTTTCTTACATCCAAAACACTCAACACGTACAGAGTTTTGGTTTGATGGAATGCATAACACTCAAGTTGTTTCCCCAGACTCAGAATGGTCTGATGGAATATTCCAGGTGGTGTGCTTTATTCTGAGCTGGAAACAAAATGTATTTCCCATTCTGTGCATATTTCTACAACAAACCAATTTGTACAGCATTAGAATGAAGCAATGAGAGAAGAGCCCAGTTTTTAAGTTTTGCTTAGAAACGCTCACCTTCAAGTGGTGCCACTGTCTGTAAAGGACCATCCTCTTTTGATAAATCATGATGGCTTCTTGGGGAATGTGAAAGTTGGAGAACACGTTAGCGTCAGAACCAACAGATTCTATTCCATATAAAAATGAACCTGAAAGTAAAACAGTGGAACATCAGAGAAATTTACATTTCAAAGAATGAAATTAGGGTAATTTGCATTTTTTTTATTAAAAAAAAGGTTCTTAGGCAATTTACATTAATAGCTTATAAATTAGGGGGAGAAGCATGCAAAAACTATGCTAGGAGATGCTGTGAACATAAATGGTTATGATTTTTAATAGATGCTTTTAATGAAAATCAATTTAAAAACCTTGCTGTCGTGCAATACTACCCTATTAACACAGACAGTAAAATGAACAGATTTGTATTGACCTTCATGTCCTCACTCTGGGCTACTATACATAAACTCAGGTCATTTGAGAATAACTGCTTTCAGAATTATAGAACTATAATTAATTAATTCTTTTTGGAATATGAATTTAAAACTCTCTTAGAATGCACCTGGATGCGTTTTAGATAGCTTTTTTTTTTTGCCAGTTTGGATAACCCTGGTTTTGGTGCCAAGATGGCAAACGGGCAAAGAAAGCACTCCTGGACATGTGCAATTTCTTTCCCTTAGCTTTATAAATAGATTACCAAAATAAGTGGCATTAGGGGATGAATTACTGTGTTAGAGGATGTGACATGCATGAAGATTGAATTCAGGCATCTCTCACTTTGGTAATTAATAATATGTTTCTTCCTCTTTGGAGAAACAAAAGTATGCAAATTGAATTGACAAAAAACTCACATAATATATTCAGAACATTAATGTTTCTTAATTTTAATATATATTTTGTAGGCTGAAGAAAATATTGTTAAGATAGGGATCTTTTGCCTTCCAATACGTGATGGAATTCAGCTTTTAGCTTCGGCTTCAGTAACTCTAGCTTATTGATTTTGCTTGCCAGAAGCTGTCTTGGAAGGCTACAAGTGGCAATTAGAGTGACCCAATTGTCATAATGCTGGTTACCAAATAGCAATAGCACTTTGACTTCACAGTGTTTTACAGCCTTCTATAAACGGTTTACAGAGTCAGCATATTGCCCCCAACAATCTGGGTCCTCATTTTACCCATCTTGGAAGGATGGAAGGCTGAGTCAACCTTAAGCCTGGTGAGGTTGGATCTGCCAAACTGCTACCAGCCAGTGATCAGCAGAAGTAGCCTGCAATACTGCACTCTAACCACTGTGCCACTGCGGCTCTGTGGTGTACATTTATGCATTCAATAAAATATCCAGTTGAAATTTTCTGTGGTTTTTATATAGTTGTATTATACTTTAAATATGAACATTAATTTTCATATGTTTGAAAGGAATGAATCATTGTCTCCCTCCCTATTGGGCTTCTTAAAATATTACAAATGGCTAATAGCCATTCTTGGTCTCTCAGTAAGCTTAATTTCAGTTTATCATTCTATTTGCTGTACTTTACCTACCAGTACAAAACTTCAGACATTGTAGAAATTACAAAATAATCAGATGGCACTGTGAGATCTTAAAATGTCAGCTAAAGACAAATGTGGGTTAAGGGCAGATAAGGTTCATAAATATTAAGTGAAAGACCCATCTTTGTGCTTTCCACCAAGACATGTAATGTTCTCAGTGCATCTCCAAAGGTCCATATGTATGTGTTAAATTTAGGTGGGTTCATCAGATCCAGATTCCCTACACCAGACCATGATTCCCCAATGTTGTGCCAAAGGGCAACAGGGCTATCTGTTGTTCTTGGTGCATTCAGTTATTTATTTGTTTATTAAATTATTTTAATTTTTTAGGAAAATGCATGGGAAACTGCAAAGGAATGCATCAGCCTGAAATGTAGCTCGTTACTGTGTCTTTTCTGGGTGTTTGAAAACATATGGTGTCAAACTCGCACATAAAAATGTACAAGTGAGTTTAGATGCAGCCTGTTCTTTATCTTTTTATAAATGGATATTCTGACTATTCACATCCCTTAGGGCAGGGCTGTCAAACTGGCGACCCATGGGGCAGATGCGTCACGCACAGGCCACGCCCACCCCAGCTTTGCGAAGTCATGATACATCATGTGATGGCAACATGACGCAGCGAGTTTGACACCCGTGCCCTAAGGCAACCATTCTGTGACAGTAGCACATATGACATTATCTCTCTCTCTCAGTTGTATTTACCCACAATATCATTCTCATCATCATCATTCTAGCCATTGTCTACCCACTGCTGGGAGAATGCCTCTTCTGCATGTTTCCAACTAATACAGTCTTGAGCTTTCCTTTGCCTGTTGGGCCCACGATATTTGCTGATGTCATTGCTCCATCTTGTTTTAGGCCTCTTTTGTGGATGCTTTTTACCAAGTGCGATTCATTCTATGACCGCCTTGGTCCACCTGCCATCAGTTCTTCTCGCTGTGTGACCAGTCCATTTTCTTTTCAATTCTTTTATTCTTTTGATGGCATCAAGTCAGTGGTGGGATTCAAATAATTTAACAAGTGGTTCTCTGCCCTAATGATTCCTTCCAACAACCAGTTCTGCCAAACTGCTCAGAAAGTTAACAACTGGTTCTTCCAAAGTGGTGCGAACTGGCTGAATCCCACCACTGCATCAAGTATCATTCTATTCTTCACATATTCATTTTTATTAATGTAGAAAACATTATTGAGGCATAATCCAATCCTCCCTGATTAAAGCAACTAAAATTGTATAGTAAGCATCTGTTTTCTTCTAACCCTACTTAGCTCTCTTTTTCAATTAAAATATAAATTTGGCAGTGAAAAACTACATTCTTGTCAATCTCATTCTTGGCATCATGTAAGAATGTTTGCTGTCAAACACTCCAGCTATACAAGGAATATCATGCTTTTCAAGAAAAAAGGAAGTTGAAAGCTATTTCAGAGACAGGGAACTAATTTAAGGAAGACAAATAGTGCTTTGAGTAATATTTGATCTCTAATCTGTAATCTTTTATTATTTAAAATATAACTAAAATTGATGTTTCCCTTTAATCAGGGAAAATCTGCCAATGTATTTGAGGATTATTGCTGGTTGTTAATTTTCATAAAAACATTAAGTTGATGATAACAAACTATGAGAGCATGTCAAAGTTTTTACAGGATACTTATGGAGCAGTAACAAGTTTGTTGCAGTATTTCTTCTACTTCAGTTAATAAAAGGGTTAATGCTAGAATAACGTCAAAACGTTTGCTTCCTTTTCCAAGCAAAACACATTTTTGGCAACGTTCCCCATCTGGGGAGAGTCATTCCACTCCTCTTTTCCTCCCCCTTCTCTGCTCAACAAATGAATCTCATTGCCCAACACACTTCACAACTAGTTTCATCTTAGTCCAAACTCATGGTATGTTTTAACTTCTGCCAAAAAGCCTTTTTTTTTATAAAAAGAAACTTCTATGTAACTAAAAGGAGAAGTAAAAAGAATAGAGGAGAGCAGCTTACTGTGCAATGATTACCCTATAGAAAAGAGTTGGAAGTAGCTGAGAGTAGAGATTTGACTCAGATGATCAGAGACTGTTTGAAGCCAGTTTCAAACAGGCCACAAGAGACTATGACTGTACTATGACTGTACAGTTATAGTTTAGAAATGTATATTCTCTAGCACCAACCCACTCCTGTTTTTTCTTCTTGTTTTGCATCCTAATTCCAGGCACTGTCATCCAAAAGCAGAGCAAAACTGGCACACATTCTCCCCCACACCCAAAAGCTAAGAACCAGACAACTGTCTCCGAAGATCATTCCTGTGGCCAAAAACAAGAGGGTTGACTTTGCCACAAACCCAGGATGATTCAGAAGTGATCAGACAAAATCAACTTTCTGGGTACTCAACCACCCCTCTCTAACCAACAGAATTGGAGGTACTGTTGAGACAAAACAGGGATGACTAACGTGAGCCCATTCTTTGTATACTTTCTTACCACTTCAAGTCTGTCTAAGACTTTCAAAATTACTGATATGTGGGTTATGTGTTCTCATTCTCTAAATATTCTCTGCTTTTGTCTTCAACTTATGTAAGATCTTGCTTAAGGTGCACTGCAGAAACTCTACAAGAACTACCTTTTGAGGAATACAAGAGAATGCAAAACTAAATCATCAGATCAAGTAAAAGAAAATTAATTTAGAAGAGAAAAAGAAGTATTAAGAGTTCATTCCATATTGCAAACTGAGCTTAAATGAAATCCCAAGTCTGTAATGAATGGAAACAGTCCTAAATATAGTTAATCCTCAAATTACAACCAGGGATGGGTTCTGGATATTTTTGGTGCTGGTTTGCTCAGGGTCGTGCTGCGTGCGTGCGCGCAAGCGCAGCAATAAAAAATTAGCTTCTGCACATGCACAGAAGCAAAATCCAAGATGGCAGTGCCCACAGAGACACCGAGGAAACCGGCTCCATGACTTCATCGCCGAGCTACTAACGGTTATAAAGAACCAGTTAGAACCAGTAGGAACCTACCTCTGCTTACAACCCATCATTTAATAAGAGTTTGCAATCATTATGGCCTTGGAATGGGGACTTTACAGCCTGTAAGGCACTTCCAGCTATCGTAAAACATTGCACCCCACCCCATCCCATAATTGCATTTCTGAACACTTGGTGACCTATGCACTTTTACAACCAGTTGCCAAGTGCACTGCAATCCTGTAATAGCCATTTTCAACCTTCTCTGCCAGTTTCCCCAAAAAGTCAAGGAGAAATTGGCAAGGAACGTTGCAAGAGGAGGGAACACTGGACTTGAAGTCTGTTCCCCTCGTGCGCCAAGAGTTTTCTCTTCCTGTCTAAGCAATGAGGAGAAATCCTTCCCTTTGCTGGAGGAACAGACCTCAAATCTGGCAAAACCACTAGCAAATGACAGCTCGGAGCCTTTCAGAATGCTGGTTTTTGCCATCAACTCTGTCTCTCTTGAGAGGAAAATGCCAGCAAACAGCAGACTACTTCTCAAAGGACACTCTGGAAGGACAGACTTCCAATGTGGCAAAAATGCTAGTAAATGCCAGCATTCTCATGATTATTCTCCCTGGTATGGCTGAACGAGAGCCTGGATCTCCTGGGTATGGTGGGAAGCCCAGGTCCTCTCCCCACCATACACACCAGGAGGCCTGGGCCCTCTTCCTGGTACACCACTTAAGCACCCAAGCATTGCTTATTTACTACAACTAGAGAGCTGGGATTGTGGTCATTGAGCAAAGCAGTCATGTGGCATCTCGCTTAATGACTGCTTCACTCAATGATTGATCTTCCAGGCCCAATTATGGTTGTAACTGGAAGACTACTTGTATAAGCTGTCTAAAACTGGTGGGATCATCTTGAGTTTTGGGAAGTACAAGAGGTCAAAAAACAAATTCCCATCTTACATATGGGAAGAGTATTGAGCCAAACAGCCCCTGGCAGATATACTTCTATCATGGGAACAGTATGGGGCTAGACAATCCCTGGTAGATGTACTTGTGTCGTTATATCAGTGTCAATGGAACAAACAGTTCATTGATCTATCAAATGGACTTTTAATTACCACCAGTGCATATTATATATTATCACTTGCTTATTGCTTTTGTTCATTGTAATAGGCTACCCTTTTCACCATGAGTGCCCTCCAGAACTATTATGTACAGTACTACTAGCAGGCCAATGTCTGTTTCCTGGGCTGATAAAAGTTATACTATATCATATCTGGAGGGAATCAAACAGAGGTGGGTTCCTACTGGTTCTATAGAACCGGTAGGAACTGCGTGATGACATCATGGAGCCGGTTCTGTCGGTGTCTCCATGGGCACCACCATCTTGGGTTTTGCTTATGCGCATGCGCAGAAGCTAATTTTTGACTGCCATGCGTTTGTGCACTCGCACGCTTTACACGCACACTTGAGGCATGACCCTGAACGAACCGGCAGTAAGAAGATTCAGAACCCACCTCAGGAATCAAACTAATAAAGCTCTACTGGATCAAGTATGGTAATTTGTCCCAATGCATTGTTTACAGCCTTTATTTCTATATCAATGTTATCCTTTCACTTAATTGTAATATGATGTCATGTCATTGCCTCAATACCTGGATATTAGTCATTAAAATACCTTCTTTGGTTTATGGAATTTCTCAGTGTTGTCCTGAAATGGTTTCGATGCCAAGATTAGCCTATAATGTAGGTATAATGGCATCATGCCACACCATGATTAATTTGGAATTCTGTTGATCAGGACACAAGCATATTTTTCCCAGTCATGGGAAATTTTGCACAATTTTGCACAATTTAATTAATGTTCATTGAGTTAATTTTTCCAGATTTGTAAGATACATTAAATTGTAAACTAGCCAAACAGTCTGGGTACCCAAATGTTTCTAAAATACCTGCCCTCCCAAAAATCTAATTAACGTTAAATAATCCATGTTGTGTGGATCCAATGCTAATCTTTATCTGATCTGGGTAAGAATGTTTTGAAATCAAGCCATATTTCGTTGCAATATTACTACAATGTGTCCAATATGCATAGATCTCTTTAAACTGAAATAAGAAAGCTCTAACATTTCATCAGCTCTTAGTCCATGCAATATTCTCTGCAACGTTTCATCCTTCCATACACTCCCTATCTCTTGTTGCTTGCTGAATTCCAGAATAAGAAACATAACCATTTATCTTCTCCTCATAGACATGTTGCTTTCTTCTGAACAGATTAGATAGGGAGCTGGAATTCAGCAGGCAGCAAATCTTTGGACAGGACAACCTCCATCCCTGCCAGAAATTGAGGGAAAGATAACTCCCTCAGTTTTTCAACTTTGTCTGAAAAACAATATAAAAGCAATAAGCAATTTCAACTACCTTTTGAAACTACTGCTGATAAGGCTATCTGCCTGTACATAATCAAACTATTAACGCAAAGATTATTCTTAAACCAGGCAGTGGAATGGTTAGAGTTAGGGCTGCTGCTATTGTGTCTCTACCCCATTTTTGTGCTTGTTTGTTTAATCAATCAATCAATCAATCGTATTTTCTTACCTTTTTTATTAAAAAAGATGCATTTTCCTTTCTATTCTGGCATACCTCCCACAGCATATTGGAAGGCCCATGAGAGCTATTAAGCCATTCTATCAAAAAGTGCAGAGAGTCTCCACCAGTTCATTTAAAACCTTCAATTCAATTCAATCTTTATTACAGTCAAAGACCAGCACACTAAAAACTTCAATTTTTTTCTTCCTTATAAAAAAGATAAGGAATGGAAGTAGGAAGAAGGCAAATCCAAGACCTGAGATTATACGAGATGAATGCCGAGAGCATTGCACAGTATGTGCAGGGCATACCTCGAAAAATCTTCAAAAAGATAATCAAGCAGCAGATTTCATTTCTATGGACAATGAAATGAACAACCATCTTGAACAAGGTGAACAAGAACAAATGAATAAGAAATGAGCAAGCCAGCAAGGATTTGTTAAAAACAGGTGATGCCAAACAAATATCATTGCCTTCTATGATAAATTGACTAAATTAGTGGACTAGAGAAATGCTGTGGATATAGTATACGTACCAGGCACCACATGACAGAACAGCCAATTGCACACATAGAGAGAGAAATTCCCTGAGGATTGGCTCCAACACAAGTCTAAAAGCTTGGAAGATTAAATCTCTGGTCTTGGTGATTAACTCATTTTGGATCATGCAACATTATCCTTGGACACTTATTATTTGCCTTCATGATAGTATACAGTAGTTCATGCTTCAATGCTGTATTATAATGCTACTATACTTAGATGTCAGTAAGGCATACCTATAACCTACCGTATTTTTCTGAGTATAAGACGCACCTTTTCTCCCCCTAATTGGGGCTGATAATTCAGGTGCGTCTTAT
>JANHFT010003730.1:95438-106204 GCA_032467955.1 Pseudoxenodon macrops
GGGAGGGCTTATTTTAGCACATGCGCTCAAAAGCCTGATTGGGCTTATTATCTAGGGAGGTCTTATTTTCAGGGAAAGAGAGTACTGATGTATTGATATAGGAATTTGATTACAAGTGTGTTTTGTTTCATGAATAAGGCAGTTGTCCTTATTATAGGAAAGTCATTTTATCTAGACTGGCACTATTTTCTATCTGTATTTGCACAGGTATTTATTGAAATCACTTTCTACATACCTTTTCAGTTTAAAGAATCTGAAGATGCCCACCAGAAAACAGACAGGGCTGTCACTGGTACCAAAGCCAACCATCTAAAACCTGTTATCTGAAACTGGCTTCTCCATAGTACGCAGGGACTTTTACTCACAGGCCTTTAATAACACACTGTGCCCACTTGATTAAAAAAAAAGTACATTATGTTATTAGCACAGAATCACATTAAAGTACAAATTGTACTACCAGAAACCCCAACTGATATAGACCATTGGTTTAACAATACACATTTCCCCCCCAGCTTGACAGTCCCTCTTATGATGAAGACAATTATTAAAAAACCCTCAGCAATGACCAGTTTTGCTTTAAAATAGGAGTGTTAATCTCAGTCAAATCTGAGCTTATTGGTGCAGACTGCAAAGGATTTGGTCTGTGCTGCCCTATCCCAAAGGAGAATTGGCAGATGACAAAGAATGATCATTAGGGGAAGAAAACCTTTCCTCTTTCAGATCCATTTTTATGAGCATGTCTTCCCCTTTCTCTTTCCATTTTAATTAAAGGTGCTTTTCCTGTGACAAGCTATAGAGGGATGTGGGATATTTCATCCATTCAATATTTTACCTTTAATGTTATTATACAATAGAGATGAGGAAGAAGATGGTAAATGCAGGCATCTGCTATTGGCCAATTAAGCTTCAGATATTTTTTTTCATAGAGAGGACACTTGAACTTAGGGAGGGTGGGGGGAGAGAAAGATCACAATTCTGTGGGATGGTCTGTACAGTCATTCCCATGTTGAAAATAAATCTTTTATGGGAAGAGGCTTGTTTTCTATGGAATGAGCCCAACAACAGCTAGGTAGTTACCTAACTGCTGCATATTTTTCATTGAGTACAGACCTTCTTTCAAGGCATAGACATTCAGTGGATATGGAAAATGGTTGTTTGAACCAGTCCAAAGTGGTTTGCCTAAAGCACAATTGATCAGCATGCATGCCTACTAAGAACGGCCGTGTTTTGCTATTCCCAGCTTATCACAGATAGATCTGGGATCGATCTTTCAGCAGCTGATTTACCCACCAGCTTTATCACAGGCATGCTTAAGAAAAACATAGGCTACTCCGATTGGAATAAACTTTATCATCCTGAAAATTGGTATTTCTAATCAATTAACTTTTAGGAGTTGAATAGGTGCTTCGGCAACAAGAGTCTTTAAACATCTAAATGCATAGTATCATGATTGGGTATTTGCTCCAGCGCTATTGTTCTAGAACAAAAACATGGAACATATCAGTGATTAGTACTGCAGCTCTGTGGCCCATTTAGGTTGCTCTCCCTCTGAAGTCCTTCATGGGAGGCAGGGACTGACTTTTGGCAAGTTAAGCTCTAATTGCCTCTCTTTTATTACAAGCATGGCCCTTAGCTGCTTCTAGTTCTCATCCTTACAATACCTTCTATTTGATCTGCTTGCCCCTCAGCTTGCCCTCCTCAACCTCCTCCCTTAAAGATTTGCATATATTACAATAGGACAATAATGTGTTTAATCATTAGTTCTGTAAACAGAAGTACTGAATTTACAACATGTCCCATATTTTTCTTTTCAAATCTGGTTAAAATTCTAACTAACAGTCAAGATAGTGACAAAAAAGGAGAGGAGAGGAGGGAGAGGAGAGATTAACAGAGTTGGAAGGGACCTTGTAGGTCATCTAGTCCAACCTCCCGCCCAAATAGGAGATCCTACACCATTTCTGACAGATGACAGTCCAGTCTCTTCTTGAAAGCTTCCAGTGAGGAAGCTCCCACAACTTCTGAAGGCAAGCTGTTCCATTGATTGATTCCTTTCACTGTCAGAAAGGAGAAGAAAGGAAGAAAAAGGAAAGGAAAATGAAAGGAAAGGAATTTTCTTTAAAGAAAATATCTTATAGTCAATCAAAATTTCAGTGGGGTCCTTAGTGAGTAAGAGAAAGACAGTTTTGGAGTCATAACTAAAAGCAGCAAATGAGGGGAAAAAATAGATGTTTTTCTACAATTACCATCTTTGTAGCTAATGATTTTAACCACAGATTCTTTTCCTTGAGAAGAGACTTGAATTCAATTTTAAGGGTGTGGATGTATGTATGAAGCATACCTACCATATACAGATATGGTGGGTAATCTATGGCTGGTTCACACCACATTAGATCAGGATAAAATGGTTGCTCATTTGTCGCTCATCTTGTGAGAATATGGTCATTGCTCCTCACACTGAGCCATAATGCAATTTACTTATTTGAAGACTTAACAACCGTGTTTTAGTTATTTATGCCCCATGAACCCTGCTTACATATGTGCCATCATGAAGGGTAGATTTATACTTACTCACCGGATCTTGGCTGAGACAGTTTTTCTACACTTATTTTCATTCAAAACAAGGAGAATCCATTTCCAAAGCAAGAAGAGTCCATTCCAAGGAGAATATGTGATGTTCCCCCACTGGCATGCCATCATTCTTTCCCAATAGAAGTACAAGCTCTATTTCGGGGCAAAACAAGCTGTTTTGTAAGAGTTAAATTCCATTCCAAATCTGTTCTGAATCCCTTAATTATGAACCGCTCCAGTAGATATAATTTCCCATTAAGGAGACCTTCTGTATTAAATGAGTAGATGCATTTAACTATCATGTCTTGTTTGGCCTAGGTAGCTACTAAATCACAACCCCCCTCTGTGCTCCTTAGCTTTCCTGTCTGCATTTTTTCAGAAGACTGGATTTTGCCGAAAAAGAAATCTCAATCCCGCAATGTGCTTCAAGTAAGAGAACAGGGATTAACTGGTTTAAAACGTGTATAATGAGAGCATTTGGAAACATAACACAAACGGGAAAAACCTCTCAGTTGCCGTGTTTTCAATGATCCAGCACTAATTACAGCTTCATCTTTAAAAACATGCCTCCACCCACGTTTGGCTCAGAGAGGCCTTTGTGGTAGGAAGACAAATGCCAGGGCAGTAAAGAACTAAAAGATCCATCTGCTGCCCTGATTCAGCTGTGGCATTGGCTCGATTTCCTTGTTTTCCATGATTCCCAGCAGACGTTTGTGTTTGAAGCTAATCTCCCTCACACCAAGGATGACTTTTCCGTAAATACTATACATGGGTCAACATAGCATTGTTAGAGACCCCACACACCCACTTCACAGTCTGTTTCTGTTGCTTCCCTCTGGCAGGAAGTTTCAAAGTTTTTCTAGCAGGACTTCCAGATTCTGTAACAGCTTTGTTCCCTATGCCATCCGTCTGGTAAACTTGCAAGATTTGTTTCTCTCCCCATGTACATGTATACATCCAAATTAGACTGTGTTGTTTCTCCGTGTCATATAATATATGTGGGTACATGCATAAATTCTGTGTTTGCTTGTTTATTTATTTATTTATTTGTTTGTTTGTTTGTTTACTTGTTTGTTTGTTTGTTTGTTTGTTTGTTTATCTTGTCAAGTTTATGTTTATGTTTGAGGTGAACCCTAACCCTTTGAGAGCTGTATGCAGCATGACTTCATTTTAATATATGCTGATTAGTGTACATTCAAAGTGAGAATAAAGTATTCTTAGTCAACTGTTTATTTTATTTATTTATTGATTTGTCAAACATGTATAAGATAACAGGTATAAGTATAAACATGATTATGAATACGGGATAAGGATACGACTAAATGGGGTCAGTAGGACAGGGACGGTAGGAACTTTGGTGCGCTTATGTACGCCTCTTACAGACGTCTTAGGAATGGGGTGAGGTCAACAGTAGATAGTCTAAGGTTAAAGTTATGGAGGTTTGGGGAAGTAACCACAGAGTCAGGTAGTGCATTCCAGGCATTGACCACTCTGTTGTAGAAGTCGTATTTTCTGCAATCGAGTTTGCAGCGGTTTACCCTAAGTTTGTATCTATTTGTATAACTGCATAAGGTAACACTGCAAATTCCAGGAAAGACAAGTGGAGAAGAGACAGATAGATAGAAAGACTGACTCAGAGACAAAATGAAGAAAAAAATGCCAACCTCTGAATTTGGTATGTAACACAGTTATATAATAAAGAATGGAGGTTGGGGGAATGAGAGGGGAAAAAAGTTAAGACAGTATATTGCATGTTATACATCCTGTAGCTTTTAAAGTATCTTATGCATGTGTCACAGTTAGCAAAAGCTGAGGCTTCAATTATACAGAGGCCTGTAATCTTGGTTTGTTTGGTTTGTTTTTTTTTGACCCCCATCCTCTAGGTTTTGTTAATGAAATTCCTACAAACCTTTGGTTGGCTGTTATGGAAAATGACATTTATATATTATATATGATCCATGTAGATAACAACGTACGGAATTTGTTGCAATGCATTTTAATAACATACAGAAGCTGTCACAGACTAGAAAACAGTCTTGCCCCATTCCAGTGCCTTCCTGAACTGCAGCTAGATCCAATGCAATATCCGTATTCCAGTTCAGGCTTCACACACACACACACCCCTGAAACTTCAGAAAATCACTGTGACACCCAACCGAGATTATACAGTATGAAACTATTTGTAGCAATCCCTTATGGTGTCTCCTTAAAAACAAAACAAAGTGATATTGTGGGCAATCTTAAATACTATCGTGTCGTGCAGGGGTGGAAAATTCCAAAAAATGAGCTCATTTCATGTGATTACTGGTTTAATTTGAAAACTCTCATACAAGAAATCAGTGCTCAATTATCTGTCCCTTGCTGCCTTCTGGAATTGTGGGAAGTGGAAAGAGAGTGCTATGGAACGAAGCAGCATTTGAGTAGAATAGAGATTTGGGTCCCACACTTATTTTTACTGAATCAAACAACTACTTGTTTTAAAGACAAGTAGTGCAGCCTCCAACAGATTATCTTTGAAGGAATGTGGCTTTGCTATGATTTCCCAGCACATAAGAAGTTATATTTCTATAGGGCACTTGATGCCCTTCTAAATATTTACATCTCTTCTTCAATAGTTCACAAAATAACTGGTAGATTACCACAGAGAGTTCATGGAATCAACTTTAGTTTAAATATATATGTGATTAAAACAAACACACATATACTATAAATGTACCAGTTAAGATGTTGGATTAGGACCAGCAAGACTGAGATGCCAAGTGTACTAACAGCCAGGCTGATTTTGGGCCAGCCATAATCTTGCAGCCAAAATTATCTCACGGAGTTGTTATGAGTAGAAATTGAGGACGGAATATATACACTGCCTTGAGCGCTCGCCCCAAAAGTGGGATATAAATCTAGGCAAACAGTAGGATATGCATCAAACCAGGCAGGTGGATAAGAAATAAATAAAGTAGACTGAATTTGTTCCAAAAACTGTCACAACACATTTGGAGGGAAACTCTTTTCTTTAGGGAACTGAACAATACATTATACAATATGAAAGAATAAGGGCTATATATGAATAAACTGAATACCCAAAAATTAGAGCAGTGGAATAAATGGTGAAATTTTGGAAACAGATGCAAAATGTAGGAAGTGGGGGAAAAAAAAAGAAAACTTAACAGACTGAAACAAAAGCAAGACTATAAATATATATATCAGTAAGCAAAGTCCAAACAAATTAGCTTAACAAAATAAAAAGTGATAATGTAGGATATTGTAAAAATGCTTGAAATTACTTAAAGACAATATGCTATTTCTAGGGTTTTTTTTCTCGGCAAAGGAAAATGGTCTTTATTTTCGGGGGGGGCAGAGCCTTTGCTTAAACCATCTTCTTGATGAGGCTGGAAGGGGTGGCTTTGTCATCTGATGGTTGAACTTCAAGGTTTCCTCTGGCCTTTTTTAAAACATTGTGCGTTAACGCCAGCTGATCTATGATGACCCTCTCCATGTTCTCTTTGAGTTGGTTGGTGGAATACAGGCGCCTGGCCATGCTGTAGAGCTTCTTCTCCTGTTCGGCCACTTTCCAACGGAGCTTGTAGACCTCGGACTTCAGACTTTCATCCTGAAGTGAATAAGCGGCAGCGTGGACCATTTTCATTGGCAAGGAGACCCTCCAGAGGAGGTTCAAGAGTCGGCCAGCTTCTTCCAGGTTCTGTTGGATGGCCTTGAAGGTGGCAGACAAACTGTTCAGAGAAACTGTCAATGCAGAATCCAGACCTTCTGCCTCGTTCAGGGGAAGCTCCAGCGTAGACAGTCACTTCCGCCCTTCCATGATCTGCTTCCGGAGACAGTTGTAATCTTCGATCAAGCCTAGAATATGTTGGCCGTTCTTGTCTGCCCAGATGCAGTGACTGGGCACGGGGCAAATCTCCTTGTTGGTCAACAGGTTGCAATGGGAAGGGCTGTCCAAGGTGCTGAAACTCAACTCTTTAATCCCAGTGGGAAGTTTTTGGGACTTGTGACTGAACAGGTAGCTGATCTGCACAGCTGGCCCTAAGCAGCTCTTCTTGTCCCCCTTTCCTAGACGCAGCAGCTCTTCTACTTTTTTGTGCAACATCTGGTTGGACGTGATGCTCTGCTCCAGCTTCTTTCTCAAGAACTGGATTTCAGTCAAACATTCACCCAGATCAAGAGGTTGGTTTTGATCCTTCTGACATTCCTCTGCTCCATTCTGGCGCCGATCTTTCTCATTCTGGAGAGCTTCGTCCAACTTTTCATACACCTTGAGCTCCACTTGCAACGAACACAGCAATTTGTCGCTCTCCGACAGCTGGTGCTGCTTAGTGGTCAGCTCCATCTGCAACCTGTTCAGTTCATTCCTGACGTTGTAGATTTCGTGGGTCAGACCCTTGTTTTCGACCTCCCCTTTTCCCACTTGTTCCTGCAGCTTCTCATTCTCCTTCTTGAGATGCTCATGGACCTTCTGAAGACCCTCAACGGCAAGGTGCTTCTGAGTCAAGGACTCTTGCAAGGCTTCATTTTCTTTCTGCTTCTCTACCAGGTGAGCCTCAAGGCCTTCTCTGAATCCTTTCGCCAGCATGCCGTTCAACGTCTGGTTCTGCTTCCTCAGGAAATGAATTTCAGATGTCAGGGAATTCAGTTGCTCCAACGCATGGATACCAGCATTGGCTAAGTCTTGATTTGGGACAGGAGCTGAGACCAGTTGCTCCAGATACTTCCTCAAATGGTTGTTGGTTTTTATGGAATCTTCTAGTCGGTGTCTCAGCAAGCGTATTTCCTGGAGATGTTCCATCAACAGCTGTGGCGGAAACTTGGTTGGGGTGGTGGCAATTAGTTTCCCATTTCCGCTCTCCGCTTCTTCTTTTCCACGAGCCAGCCCTTCTGAAGAAGGCAGGTCTTGGGGTATCTCAAAGTCAGACAAGCTCTGGGCAAGATTGCAAAGCCTGGTCCTTTCGTCCTCTATCGACGCTCCATAGAGACATTGATGCTCCAACCTCTCAATGATCTGGGCGCTTTGATTAAGCTGCTCCCGAAAGCTCTTGGCTATGTAGTAATCCACCTCGCTGTCCCGCAGGAGATCTTCAAAAGCTCGAATTAAGTTGGACAGGTGTTGCTGATAAGTAGCACAAATGTTGTGGCTCTCGTGGATTTTCTGGCATTGGAGGGACCCCTCATGAAGCGACGGGCAGATGGAGAAATCTTGCTCATTCCGGAGGATTACATTTTTGAGCTTGTCGTGCAGATAACATGTTATTTCTAGTTTTAATACTGTAGTTTCTCGAAAAAAGAGGTTTCCTTGAAATATGCTGAAATATACATCTAACAGATAAATTAGTCCCACAAATTCCCCGAACTAGATATGTCACATCTGGGCTGAAAAAATTCATATTCCCATTAGATGGCAGCAACCACAACCTAGTGGTCACTATATTTTTGCATCTCAAATATGGTCTACCTACCAAAACCACAATTAATGATTTATATTTGGACTTATAAAAATAAATCAAAGTGGTGCACACTGCACTTGATAACATTCTCAGATCAATACAATCTTTAGAGATTGGTTTGAATCACAGTATGGAACCAGGAAAAATTAATTAATTAATTACTGACTATCTTATAGAACATTTGACCAAGCTACTGGTTGAGTTCATGGGTTATGTTGCTTCTTTATAAACATCTTTTGATAAGAAGTATAACAAACAACAGCATCACCACAAAGATCAAACTTGTGGTAGTTAGTGCAGGTCAGTGCTATCATGTTTAGCAACTCCCACCTCTTTTTGCTCCTCTATCATTTTTTCGTTTCCAAGAGGCTGCAGGAGGGCAAAAATAAATGGAATTCCTAGCACTGTGATGGCAAACCTATGGCACGCGTGCCCAAAGTGGCACACAAAGCAATGTCACCTGGCACATAAGGTGTTGCCCATTCCTCTGGGTTTTACCCATTCTTCTGGGTTTTTGGAGCACATGCGCACACAATGATCAGCTGACTGTGTGACTGTGTGGCAGTGCTGGAAACTGGAAGAACTGGTCTTCCGTTTTCCGGTTTGAGTATGCACACTAGCCAGGTGACTGGTACGTGTGCATGGGTGGCAGTAATAAGAAGATTTGCTTGCTGGCATGCATGCCCATGCTGGAAACCGGAGGTACCTTACCCAGTGCGCTCCTCTTCCTGGTCGTGGCCCTGATGAGTGCTAAGTGCTTCCCTTTTCGGCACTCAATGCAGAAAAGGTTTCACTATCCTAGAGCAAGTCCTGTTTGTAAGGAAGCATTTTTTCTAGAGAAGAGGAGGGTTTAATCCTCCACCTGTGATAAAATGTCACAGTTGTCTGGAGATTAATTTGGACCTGAACAACTCTTTTGGATTAAAGCCAGTTCCAGCCCTGATGCAGACTGTGTTATGATATTCGCACAACACTTTAATCTCCCTCATAATGAGGTTAAGCATATTGTGCAAGCACATCTCTTGAACTGACATAAGGTAGAATCTCTACCTATGCTGAAATTCAGAAAACTCTGCATGTTTATCCAAACCTCTATGCACTGCTTGAGTTCAATGTAAACCAACAATAATCTTATTTAAACTTTTACAGCTATACGGAGCTTCATACCAAGATAAATAAAATCACAATAGTTTGAGCCTGCGGAATTAAGTGGAAAGCCCTATGAAGAGATGCTGAGACAACATCTTTTGTAAGTTCTTCAATGAATCCCGATTTTTATATACCTTTTCTAAAGGCTGTAGATGATATTAATCAGAATTTTTCATACCATGACACTGGAATTTGGAGAGAATTGCATGTGAGTGCTGTATATGTGATCTGGATTTCTATTCTGATTTCACACATGGGAATGAGAGGAACTAGATGGTCAACCATGAAATAGGCAATGTCTAAAAACTTCTGGTACTAACTTCACTAAGAGTTACAGCTAAAGATAAACAGAAGCGTCATATCAAATTCTACTAAAAAGATGTCCTTGGCTGCTAGACAAGGTCTTTCTGTCCAGCCTCACTTCCATTCCTTAAAGAAATCATTCTGATTTCTTTCAGCTTTGAAATATAGGGAGCAGGTGGACCAAACAGCGAAACAATCTGTGCCCCTTTCAGCTAACCTGTGGAACAGTACAAAAAATGTAATTTGTTCAATGACCAGCTTGAGCTGCTACAGTTCCTGGAGCAACTATATATAAAGATAAATTGCAGAATTCTTCACCACATGAACATTTTTTAGAATATTTTATGTGCATTTCTTTGATTGCTTTCAGTAAAACCTAAACATTTTCTATAAAAGAATAACTGCAAACATACCAAATCACTGATGTGTTGCTGCACTGGAAAACCCTTTGTTATGCATGGATAACATGCTAGCAGTTGGAAAACCAGACATGTGGACAACTCCAAAGCTGACACCAGCCAGAGCTTAGAACAACTCAACTCAAAAAGTAGTGAAAAATTGGAAAATGTGGAAGAATTGCCAAGAGTCAAACCTGACTGAATGGATAACCTCATCATCATGCGGAAATAGTGGGTAGAGGGGAAGAGAAGAAGAAATGCATTCTAGTCCTGGAAGTTATAAGGCATAAGGTATAAGATACTGTGGCTTCAGTTCTAAGTTAGAACTGAAGAAACTTCTTGCATGAGAAGCAAAACACTTTCAAAGAAAAAAAACCCAAGAAAGTCCAGTTGCTTTTTGGGAAAAAGCACCTTTGGAACATCTGCCTTTAACTTTAAATTGATTGAATCTGACAGTGATTAAGAAAGTGAGGCTTTTGTGATGTTCATTACAAGTTGCATTGTGGTTCTAAGCACAATTGAAATCCCTTGATTCCGGGCTGTTGAACTCAGAAGTCAACCACAAAACCCACAATTCTTGCAGTCATCTCATGAGAAACAGTTGTCTAGAGTGCATGTGGGCAATTACATGGTGTCTCCTTGATTAGTGAGACTCCGCCAACCAAAATTCTACACAGAACTGCAATCTCCACCATAATTCTGTCTCTACTCCTTCAGGGTTATGTAGTTCACCGTTAAACATCACCTGGACCAGGGGTGAAATGTAAAATTTTTCCTACCGGTTCTGTGGGCGTGGCTTGTGGGTGTGGTTTAGTGTGGTCATGTGACTGGGGGATCAAAAGACAGAAACTCACTTTAACAATGTGCTGCTGGAGCAGGGTTGGGCTAGATGACC
>JANHFT010003731.1:0-11115 GCA_032467955.1 Pseudoxenodon macrops
TATTTAAATGGTTGTCCACTAGGACTCCAAGATCCATCTCACAGTTACTACTATTGAGCAGGGTACCACAAAATGTATCTGTGCATTTTTGTGTCTTTTTCCCCCTAAATGTAGAACCTTACTTTTTTCACCATTGAATTTCATTTTGTTAGATAGCGCCAAATGTTCAAGTCTGTCATATATACACAATATGTACACAACATCTGACACAACATGGAATCTACAGCTTGCATAGAAAGACAAGCTTTCGGTTATCTGCGAGAGAGCTAGGTAACTCAATTTATCATTAGTAATTTCGCTTTAGCTACTTTTTTTTAAAAAAATCACTGGTCAAAACTGATCCATCTTCCCATCGGCAACTATTTTAGGGGTGCAAACACACAGAGGTAGACAGAGGAAGGCAATAGTTTGGGAGGTTGCGGTATCTACATTTTTTTTAAGGCACAGCCATGATAGATGCAAATGCACAAAATCTTGTCACACATAGGATGAAGCAAGAGTGTTCTTGGTATTGGAAATAGTCTTTGGATTTGCAGTGCCCAGTAAACAAGCTTCCCCTGATGTCACATCTCTGAGTTTCAGCTTCCCAACTTCTCTATCCTCTCTAATTCAGATTTTTCACATCCTGATAATTAATTCCATATCAAGAAAATATTTTAATATTGAGCAAATCTTCTTCTCTTCTCTTTTATAAATTAATATATGTATTCATTCACTAGTTTTAAAATAAAACATTTTATTAAAATATTAAGTGTTCATGTTTATGAAAAAAAATTTTTTTAAAGCACCTGGAATTGTATCATCCTTTATAATGCAAGTGTCATATTATGGTTTTGGGCTGATTACGTCAATTTAGTTTTTCACGTATTATTAATAATTCCTCATTACTTAAAATTATTACTAAACTGGTAATTAAGTGGATGTGAAGTATCCATATGTTGAAGTTCTCATAACATTTCAATTATGAACTTCATATCAGATGTCTTCCAATCTACATTAGAGACAGTAATGAGCCAGCTCTCGCCAAAGGCACCCAAATGAGCTCATTCAGCTTTGTTGTGAATCATTATATTGCTCTTGAAATGGTTGATCATCGCACCTCTGAAGATTTATAAGCACCCAATTTTGGGGAGGTGTCTCATGGGTTATGCATAATGGAAAGACAAATTTCCTGAGCATCATGCAGATTCTCAAACTTAGCAACTTTATAAGATGTGTGATCTTCAACTCCAGAATTCTAGAAGTTGAAGTCCAGACATCTTAAAGTTACCAAGACTGAAAAATACTGGCCTAGACAACTACATTGGGTTAGTGAACCAAATTTCTTTGTTGTAGTTGTTTGTTTCTTTTCAAGTTTGATATCTTAAAATAATCTGCATGTTCAACATCTATCCATAAAGTTCTCAAAAGTGGGTTCAATAAAGTTATTGATACTCTGCTTTTATTTGGAGTATTTGGAGCCATTTACATTCAATAAATGGCATTAAATTCAGCAAAACGTAAACTTGGGGTCTAAATTTAGCTCCCAAAGAGGACTATTTAAAAAAATGTTGCCCAAATTCCAGACATAACTTGTTTTTATGTAGCAGCCTTTTCTAACTTGATGTGCTTCAGATGGGTTGAAGCTCACCACCCCAGAATTCCTATCCTATCCACCAGAATCCCTACCTCTACCTATATGAGCTAAATGTCTTTCCAGTTCTATTCCTAATTTGGCTGAAGGTTGCCAGATTGGGCACAACTGCTTACCAATTTACTGTCTTCCTACCTTTCAGTACTCAATTCTTCACATATTTTCTATCAATTAAAATTTCCCATCTAGAAGAAAAACTACCGGTATATGTTCTTTGTTTTAGTTCAACATCTTTATTCCTTTGGTGACCACTTAGATTAATGTCCCATTCTCTTGTGGATATTCTATAAATCATACACTTTACTGTAGATTTCAAAGGCAAACAGAAGAGATGATGGAAGAAAAAGGTAATCTGGTGAGCAACCAACCATTTTGTAGTTTATAAAACTCCTCCCTGTCTCTGCAGAACAATCTTTATTAAAAAAAAAATGCTGTGAAGAAGGAGGGAGGGAGGGTTAAAAGATATAAGCTAATGCCTGTAAAATCCTTCTCTTTGTTCCTATGCAGCAATTACTACACATTATGCAGCCTTCCTTCAATATTCTTCATTTGCCATTTCATTTTTGCAAGCCCATTGTGGTTAAGCCTCACAGTTTGGCAGAAACATTTCTCTCCAGTGTTGTAAAATAATTGTTTTTTCCATTTTCCAGTATTTCACCATAAAGAAAATGCCTCAAATTCCTCATTTTGTTCATAGTTTTATAGATAATCACAGAGGGTTGAGACTAGAATATTGGACATATTTTTCTATCCATTTATTAAGTATTTATTCCTGCTAGTCTTCACAAAGGCAAAGTGCATTATGAACAGACAATTGCACCCTGAGATCTATATTCTGTTGCGGGATCCAGGTTCCTTCTTTAACAAAATGTACAAAGTAGCCTTTATATTGCTGGCTGATGTTGATATGGTAGATTCAAAACAATAACTGGGATGAAATTAGGCTTCTATAAGATCAAATGAAGGGTTTCAGCCTCTGGAATAGTATAGCATGGTCTTGTTTTTGAACCAAACATTTGTTATTTAATGCTTAAACAGGTTAGGATTTGTAGCAGTGATAATCCTGGGGGGGAAAGCAGCAATTGTCTTTGAGAACCAAAATATCCTGGCGTTCCTTACAAGCCTCTTTCTTGTTCTTGTTAGGCCTGGATTTTCCTGGAGTTGTATATTAGAAAAGATAGCTTTCTATTTTCAGTACAGTCCTGTCAAGTCCACTTTAAAGGTGGACAATCATAAGGAGGAAGGCCAAGAACTTGAAATTAACCTTCTACTGAGGAGAAGATTGAGCAGTGACACGGTTTACTTGGTCACAGGGCCTTTTCTCTTTTGTCCTTTATAATAAACTAGAGGAATCCCATAGTTGTCCTCATGTTGTATTCAGACCACAATTCATAGTTTTATACCAATCCTTTATGTTCTGCAAACCCAACATTTTTTCTTGCTTAAGATGCAATGGAGCAATGGTATATGAACCTAGGAGATGTGTTTATACAATAGGCCTAACTCTGATCAATCACTGAAACATTCCTTGGTAGGAACTTGAGGAGAAGGTGAGGCAATGCTATGATTGGCTAGTGATTAGCATCCTGGAGAGACAATTTTTTGGCAGAGCAAATGAATTTTGCAAGATCCATAGTGGGGAAAAACTTCCTTGTTCAGGTAAATCCATATTATATATCTATTTTAGTTATTTCAGATTTGAATTCATGGATAAAAATAATATATCTGAATCCCCTCCTGCCCTCACTTTGCTAGAATGAGCAACATACTGATGAATCACTATTTTCTTTACCTTGCTAGTTGTTAATTGCACTATTATTTTATGGGATATTTACTATTCCTTCGTTGTATTAATCTAAATATAGATGTTTTATTGTTCTATGTAAAGTGATCCCCTCCAAAAGCAAATTTGTGCTGATGAATGAAATTACATTTTTAATGGTGTTCTCTAATTATTATTTCATCTGATTGGAATTAGAATGTAAATTTGCTTTTCAGAAAAATAAGAGAACCCCAGTAAGATGTTTCTAATCAGTTTTCAGTATTGTTCCTTGAAAGCTACTAATACACATATGACATGTTTTGGTTTGGTTTTAATTTGCATTTCAGATCCATTCTACACACACACACACACAATTTATCTGAGGTAAAATTGACTTACATTTAGTTCCAAACCATCAGAATAATTTAACATCCATTTGTTCTTAAATTCCTTTTGATGATTACCTAATGGAATTGCTGCAGACTCAAATGCAAAAGCCAACTTTTTCTGTTTTCCCACAATAAGAGTATGTCTATGGTCAGCCAGGTTTGTGGAATGTATGGTAATGCATGTCTGGGGCTAAAGTCAAGCACATTTGTGCATAATTCATTGGATAAGTTGTTCAAGAACAGTTCACCTATGTGGAAAATACAAACCTTGTAATACTGCCAAGATCACAGAGACCTTTGGCAATCAGCTAAGTAAATATTAGTCATGCAAGTAAGAACCGCCCTACAGTGACTTTAACTTATACAGCAAACCTCTGTAATAGTTCAGACAATCATGGAAGGAGCAACATACATGAAATATACTCGTTTGCTCTAATTTCTCAACTCTTCTGTTATTTTGTCTTCTCTCTTTGACCTGAGCTATTTAGTTTGTGTGCATTTCTCACAAAGCTTATTGTAGGTTGCATTTTCATAATGAAAGCATGATAGTTCTTTCCATGATGCCACTTTTTTGCCATTCAGATAGACCAAGCAAGTAAAAAGGGGGACAATTTAGAAATGTCAGTGTGGCCTCTGCTATAATCTGACATAGACATAACAAAATATTATTATATTTTCTATGGAAGAATCAGTTTCCCACAAGCACAAAGTTGAACAAAGCATTTCATCGAGAGCTCTCTAGCTGAAGTAGTCTGAAATTCCTAATGCACGTACAGTACTGCTCTACTCACCTACTACATTTCCAGACTGCTGCCAGTACCTGATCTGTGTATGATGTACTGCTGGCTTGAAGATTTTTAAATTAATCACATCTTTCCAACATTATAGTTGAGATGTGATTGAAAAACGTGTCTGATAGAAAGTTGAAAAATTAAGTCTGATAGCAAGACCTGCTAAATTAATACTTTTTAACAAATGTTAGAGAAGTGCATGTGAATTTTATTAAATATTTTAAGTTTTTAAATTCCACATGTACAAAACAACTTTTATTCTTTAGATTTTATTAAGCTGTGAATATTCTAATATTTGACTATTGCATTCCTGACTTTTTTTCTGTCCAGATGTTGGCAAGTGGATCCAGTAAATTAAACTACTTACGGTAACTTTTCTTCTCATAAAAGGTATGTTGCCAAATGGATACTATTCTGTGCAAGTCCCTGTGTGAGGGAGATGGACGGTTTCTATATTTGTAAAATAAGTACAATGGGAAGCAATGCATAGGTGAAATTAAGATGACTATTTGATATCAGTGGACCCCTACTCACTTTATCCTTGTGGAGACAACTTTGTCCTCCCCATTCTTCCCCTATGCCTTGTCAGATGTTTGCAGAGAAGGATTCCCTGCCTCCTTTTCTGAATTCTCTCACTTGATCCTGATGCAGCCCCCTTAATTTTTTTTTCTTTATTGGACCTTCATAGCTAGATGAATGATGATTGCAGGGGGGAAATGTTATACTTTCAAAGGATCAAAGGAACACTTTTGTCCCCAACATACCACTCCATTTCTCCCATTCAACCATCTCAATCCATGCAAGATGCTACTTACTATGTTGATGCTACACTTTCTCACCTTCCCCTTCTCCAAGGTGACATTGTGCCCATATTGCAACACTTTTAATTTTTTTTAACTGCAAAAAACAATAAAAAAATAGAACTATTCCAGTTGCTTAACCCAATCTGGGCAGAAACTGAAAGAGTATCTGCTGGGAGTTGTAAAGGTTAAAGAGAGTGATCAGCTTCTACAATGAGTGGGAAAACGTGGAACAAGGGAGGTTTATTGATTTAACAGAAAATAGCTGGATCAACCACAAGGTAATAGGAAAACGGCATCCACTGATCAGCTGAAAAGAGAGACACCTGGAAGCCAAGTATGAAATGGTTGTATGGGTCAGTGATCAGCTACTGAAGGGGTGACTCTGCCAAGCACTGTAGCCACTTGGAAGTCGTGGTGTCACTAGATTGAAATGAAACACTACTGATATTTTGAGAGGCTTAAGATGATTCAGGTTGGAAAACACCACTTTTGAAATGCATTTGGAAACCATAGGCACTGGCTGCATTTACAATGGTCTGGGAATAGGAGAAGTTATGGCCTGAGTAGTATCTGGCCTGTAGTGGTGACAAACAAGCAGAAAGATGTAGCTGATCTATCTAAGAATGAAGGAAACAAAGATATATATAGTGCCTCCTTCAGTGGAGTTTTATGTCCATCTTTTTTTTTTTTGTTTATAATTTTGTGCTTTCAAATCAGTTTTGACTCCTGAACACAACCTGAAATAGTCCATGTAGTTTTTCTGGCAAGAGTTTTGGAAATGGTTTGTCATTGTCTGTTTTTTAAGGCTGAGAGAGAGTGACAAAGCCAAAGGTCACCCAGCTGGCTTTATGCCTAAAGTGTACTAGAACTCATGATCGCCTAGTTTCTAACCTGATGCTTTAACTATATACCAAACGTATACTTACCCTCCCATTTTGAATTACTTATGTCTTTTCCCAGCATTCTGATCATTATCTAAACTAACTACTATGCTGATAGAGACAGAGATTCTAAGATCTGATTTGTTTTACTGTTATCTACGATCATTTGCATCACCAAAAGCCCTTAATGCCGTTACACTAAAAGATCTTTATCTTCTTACTATTATTAATATATAACTGGAAAATAACTAGTTTACTATGTACCAAATTGACTACCAGTCTGATTTACTTGGTCATCACATCTTAGAATACATCAATTTGCCTGCTAACCAATCTAAAAGCAGAAAGCTCCTCATTCAGCTAGAGCATTCATCCTCTTCAAAGTTAAAGCTAGTTACTTAAATTAAAGTCTCCCCATTCTAGATTTATTCCTCATTGACTCTATACTTATATAATTAAAGCTAATGTAAGTAATTTAAACATTTAATTTATTTAATGGCATTGAGGAAAGTGTTTAAGGTCAAAGGAGACCTGAGGTCTTAGAGTCCAGCTAAAGTGAATTTTCAGACCGTGATTTCGTTAGTTAGGTGTCATTGTAAGACTAATGATCAAAGTCTTAAAGAGAAAGCAGTGCCACTTTCCTTAGCAACTCAGAACTATGTCAGATTATTCTAAAAGTATTTAACAGAGACAAGAACAGATGAGGTATTTCTGCCTTATAACTGTAGATTTATTTCAACATACATTTTCCCATTTCACTTCACTGTTGTTATTCATTCCAATAGCTCTGAGTTTTGACTGTGTTTGTACATTGTGCCATATCATATTTTGCTTTAACCACTGTTATTGAATAAGCCAGTATCTGAACCCAGCCAAAATACTAACATGAGCCATACTTTATAATCGACAATGGTTGAGTTCATTCAATGTAGATCAAAACCAAACAAATCATGTTATGATGCAGTATAGACTATTATTTATAGACTATTGTTTCCCTAAAATACTGAGTGGAAATCTCATCCTTGGCTTAGAACATCTGTTTAAAGTTTAGTATTGCAATGTTTCATCATTTAGACTGAATTCTTATTCCCATTTCTCTTATCTTAGAGTGAAACCACTAAATCTTGTAAGGAACATATTAAGTAGATGAATCAGTTTGGTTTAATTGATTAAATAGTACCCTTTTTGCTCAGGCAGATTCCTTACACCAGGACTGTCAAATTCATGGCCCAGATGTGTCACGTGCTAGCCACACTCATGCCTGGTTTAGCCAAGGGGGGGAAAATCCTGATAGGTCACATGATGCTGCCATGACAATGTGAGTTTGACACCCCTGAGCTACACTATTCCAGCCTCACTTTAAATATGTCAGGTGGAGAAAAGAGTCACTCTGTGTCAGCCTTTCCAGGTAGACCAGATAGGAAACAGACCAGAATAACTAATTCTACCTTATTGCAAAGCTACATTAATAGAATCTTTAAAGTTTGAAAGTACGAATCTCATGCTGGCACTTTTAAAAGCCTGACCAATTAGGAGGGGTCTTTCCTAAATTTCTGATCCCCTAGTTTCTCGAGGTCACTTCTTCCTAGGTCATTACAGTCTGCTTCCACAGCAATTTGTGGTCCATGTCTTATCATTACTGTTGATTTTTACAATGTGCATGTTCTTTTTTTTTATAATGTTATATTAATCATACTTATACAATTATGTTTTAAAACAATTTCAGAAGTTTGAAAAAATGGAAAGAAATGGGGAAATGTTCACGAGATCACTGGTAACAGTTAAAACAGGGTCCAGTGCAAGCAATTTAATATCCTCAAAATTGCTTCCTTCTGAGAAAAGACCTTAAGATTGCAATATGGTTCATACATTATAATGATCAATACAGTGATCTCTTTAAGTTAGGTTAACCCTAGCTTTCATAATTTATAAATTATGATTTATAATTTAGTATGATGTGAGACTCTAAACAACTATGATTTGTTTAATTATTTTAGTTTTACTCAATAATCCAAAAGTTAGGTGAAGCATGACATAACGTGTCCTTTAACTGTTATTCAATTATTCAACTATTCAGCAATTCAAAATAGTTGCACTTGTAGTATCTTATAATAATAATAATAATAATGTGCAAGTATATGTAGAGTTGATTAGTTGATTGATTAATCTTCATGCAATTGACTAACATTTCTTTAACCAGGTGACAGAACTAATGAATATACATAAATTAGTGCCAACTGATGCAGAAATAAATTAGCAATAGGTGCCTTCTTTTGTAAATTACAGACAGCTACTTTCTGTTCTAAGTTTATAGGCTCAAGATAAAATTATTTCTAAAGGGTGTCAACCAGGATGATTTCTTACCTGCTAAGACATGGCTTGTTTTTAACTATGGTTGTTGAATGAGTCAAAGTGGCCTAGTTGACATGTTGCACTACTAACTCTTCAACAATGGTTTACAAACACTATAGCTGACTCAGCATATCTCAAATCAAAACCAAACAAGGCAGATTTTGACAATACACTTGAAAATACATGATGTAATGTCATCTTCAAGAAAGTGTAGCAATAGCAATAACACCTAGACTTATATACCGCTTCAAGGTGCTTTACAGTCCTCTCTAAGTGGTTTATAGAATCAGCATATTGCTCCCAACAATCTGCGTCTTCATTTTACTGACCTCGGAAGCAGGGGTGGGTTCTAACTTACCTCGCCGCCGGTTCGCTACCCTCTGCGCTGCGTGGGCGCGCCTCGTGCATGCGCACATAAGCAGTAGAAAAAAGCTCCAAAAATTCCCAAAAAAGAAAGGCCGAAAACAAGATGGTGATGCATGTGCAGTGTCAGAAACTCAGCTTCTGTACATGCGCAGAAGAAAAAAAAACGAAAAAAATTCCCAAAAAATATTTTCCCCAAAAAATAAAAAAAATAGATAGCGGCGCCCACAGAACAGAACCAGCTCTGTGACATCACCAGCGGCCTATTGCCTACTCGGTAGAACCGGTTCAAACCAGTGGGAACCCACCTCTGCTCGGAAGGATGGAAGAATGAGTCAACCTTGAGCCAGTGAGACTCGAACTGCCAAACTGCTGGCAGCCGGTGATCAGCAGAAGTAGCCTGCAGTACTGGATTCTAATCACTGCACCACCACGACCCGTAGAAGTTAAGTCCTTGTAATACATTAATTCAGCTTTCTTGATATATAACCCATCAGATGACCATGACACTTGGGAACTGAAGGAGATGGAAGCCAATATTTAAGAAATTTACTAGATTGGAGAAGGTATTCAACATGTTGTGTACCTTTTAGAATATCTATGAATTACTTAGCACTTAACTGTGATGTCTACTGTAACAGCGGAAACCTCAGCCTCTATAATTTGGGACAAAAAAATCCCAGTACATGCAGATTTTCTATTCCCAATAAGTAACTTTTTCCACATGGCTGATCTGAGCTTCAGTTAATTTGTTCTCATCATTAGTGAAATGTTGGATAGTAGTAATACTACAAAGCCAGTTTCGGATGAAAAGATTTAATGCTCGGTGTTACCAATATTCCACTGATATTGCTACTATAAGCAGGACTTTATATAGGTCTATACTTATATTTTTATATCAGGCTCATCATTTCAGTATTTGATGTCTGAGTCTCATACCGTACATAGTTGCTAAATAGCAACAATGGAATCAACAGTGCTTATCAATTTTTGTTTACTGACTGAGGCCATTTGTCTTGATTAGAACTAATAACTTAGTGTTGATTTACTCCTAATTTTAACAATCTATTGATAATGTGGAAATATGCAAAAGTAACTGTAAATACTATTAAGGCTGGAGTAATTGTTAGATCAAATCCCCCTCCCCTCCAAGGAATTCAGACTTCAGCTTCCAAAATTCCCGACCAAAGTAGGACGACTGTTTTACAGTAAGTTCTAGAACATTGTACTGGATAGGAGAGGGATGTTGTATAATTGTAATAATAATAGTTTGAAAGCATGTAGACCTTCCCTCAGAGGAAAAAGGCAGCATATCACATTTATTGTTACATATGATATAAAAGTGCTTAAGACAGATTCATACTTCCATTCATTCTTAACCTTCTCATAAAATTATTCAGTGTCGAGGAGGGAGGGAGGGTTAAAAAAAATCAAGATGATAGTCACAACATTTACAAGATGGCATAGTTTTAATTACCCTGCTACAGACACCATCTTAACTTTTTTGACCTGTTCCCTCACAATACTGTGGGTGTCTGAAGATCCCGCTTTTTTATTCAAAATTACAAAAGAATCACACTGCCACGATACCACACAATGTATCTCTTTTGGATATGTGAGTGTTGTCACAAATTATGTACAAAAGGACAGGGCCTAGTGCAAAAACAATACTGCTTTTGTCAAAATGATCCATTTGTTCTGACCCAGAGACATTATCCCTGCCCATTTCTCCTTTCCCTGCTAAAGTTTGTGACTAACTGAAGAAGGCACGGAAGTGTAAATAGAGCGCTACTCAATGCATATGGAAGCTGCTTTGGAAGGGAATCTTAACACTCACTGTCAATGCTGCTTTTAATCTTCTTTTTTTCTGCCTTCACCAATCCTCTCATGGACTCCAGACAACTTTTTGGTTTGCGTCTTCCACACAGACCTTTCTCTTATTTTTCCACTATTCAGCATAAATGAATTTGGAGCCTGCAGTGGTGAGGAAGTGGATTTAATCTCCTTGGTAATCAGTTTAAGATGACTTTCTGAAAATATAGTCTGTTGGTTGGTATAGTCTTCCTGAAGGAAGTTAGCACCCACCCACCCCTCCTAGAGGAATGAAATATCTTAGGAAATATTAAAAAGGCAGAATATTA
>JANHFT010003731.1:25529-50529 GCA_032467955.1 Pseudoxenodon macrops
GATTTCTTACCAGACAGCATTGAATCTGGTACTTTTCTGGGCCACCTTGTAAAATTAGGCGTTGGGATCACTGTTTTATGGTGATTTTAATATTTCCTGCCAGAAAGTTACCTTATTTAATATGTATGTCATTTACATACAACTTCTCACAGGGCTGTATCTTGTTCCTGATGTAATGTAACTTCTACATGAAACCATTGGGACAGGTCCTTCAGAGCTAGGGAATTAGATGCAATCCACTTCTACTGATGATGCCACTCAGCTCTCTAGTTCCCTTATTTTTTAACTCCAAGAAAACAATCAGTATGCTTGAACATTACCTAATCTTGATAACGATCTGGATGATGGAAAGCAAACTTAAATCCAGATAATACAAAGGTACCAGAGGTGGGTTCCTACCGGTTCTATAGAATAGGTAGTAACTCCACGGTGACGTCATGGAGCTGGTCCTGTCGATGGCTCCGTAGGTGTCGCTATCTTGGATTTTGTTTCTGCACATGCACAGAAGCTAGTTTTTGACTGCTGCATGCGCACTCTAGGCGCGACCTTGAACGAACCGGCAGTAGAAAAATTCAGAGCCCACCTCTGAAAGGTGCTAATGGTGTAGCGAAATTATTTATTGATAAGATCTCTATATTGCTTCAGCCATAGAATCTCAGAGTTGGAAGGGACCAGAGGTCTTCAACCTGCCTGCTGCAAAATCTAGCAGACATTCAGTTACAATTAATTTGACAATTCCAGTGCCATTTATATGGGCTATCCTTGAGAAGTTTCTCAAAATTGGAATTGATGCAAAATGGCGAGACTTCTAAGTTGCAAAGTACAGAATCATATGTTGCTTGTACTAAAAAAATTATTCGTAATGGCCTAGTAGGCCATTTAAAATGCTATATTGACTTCTAAAACCCTAAATGACTTAGGCTGTGAGCATCTGAGGATGGCCTCTCACACTATGATCCTGCTCAGTTATTTAGATCAATAGGACAGGGTCACCTGCATATTCACTGCCTTGAATCCCTCCCCTACCTGCTTTCTTATTTAAACTATTAACATTTTTACATTTGAAAATGATGTTCTCTAAGGAAAACCCTCCTTCAGATTAAATCTTATTAAGGCGATGCATATTTCATTGTAGCAGATACAGATGTTAGCATTGTGAGTATGAGCAAGTCTAATTTCAGACTTATAAGAAGCATCTAGAAAAATTATTCCAGGTGAATGTCAGAAGAGGGGAAGTACACCATGACAATATCAGAATGTTTTAATTCTTTATCTTGTTGTTTGTTTCATTAACCATAAAAAATGGAATGCTGGAAGAGCATTTAAACACATATATTGTGTTATGGTGCACAAAGGGTAAATGATTGCTACAAAAGTTTCTAGAAATCTGAATTCACACACTCTCACCTGACATTTCTTCATACAAAATAAGTGGTAAAACCATTATGTGCCAGGAATTTTAGATGTACTATTTAATGACATTCAAATAATTTTCATATCATAAAAAATAGTTTGTTTTTTATACATCTATTCCCCCTACTGGCGATGCTTATTTTTATTTAGCTGTAAAAAAAAACCTAATCCATAGAAAGAGAAAATAGAATCAAGACTGGTTCATTAAAATTGTTATAATTATGGATAATAGATACTGTACTTTTCATGTATGTAGTGAGAAATGAATAAAATATCACGTTCCTGACATAACCTTATTTCTGGTCTTATTTGTTTGTGAAATATGTTGTGCTCTCAGCCCACCAGTAAATATTTATTTTAAGGTACAATTTCATTCTTCTGCTTGGAATACGATTCCTGGGGATAAGCATATATACTTCTGCTAAGTAAATAAATATGATGTTTAAAAAGAGGTTGTGCTGGTTTACACCCAGGAGCTTAAAATACTACAAAATTCACTTTTGCTCTACAATGGATATCTGACTGAAACATGTGATGTGTATACCTAACAACAAACTTGAGATTTATAACATGGACACACATGCTGAAAAGAAGCATGACGGCTAAGACTGCTTACCTCCTTCAGCCACCTGGACCATCTAAACTCTTCAGGTGTTCATTTGTGACAAGCAGCCATGTGGCTCCATCAAATCTCTTCTGGGTGAGGGGGCAATTTTCATTGATTCTTCCCTCCAACTATAACCTCATGCATCATATCAAACTCTCAGGAGCAACTTTACAAAAAAAACTGTAGCCTGCTAGAGGAGGTAAGTAATCCTTTTTTCCAGAGAAAAAGAACTCTGTTTGAAATTTTTATAACCCAAACCATTATTTTTACAGCTCCGATGAAGCACCATAGAACTTAAGAGGAATGTGAATACAATGCAATATTGTTTGTGTTTCAAACCTGAACAGGACACGCTCGCTCATATTAGTGTTGAAACTTCAGAAGTGAGAGGTGCTAGAGAAGTCCCATTCCTTGGTGGAACCTTAATAATAAATGAACACAAATAGCACTAAATAAAAGAAGTCAGTAATCATTTTGGACAGCAACCACTACTAAAGTCATATTAACGTGAGTCTAAAAAGACCTGAGTGAATAAAATGTCTAAGCCTAGGACTGAGAAGACAAAGTACGCAACTGAGGGAGCTTCTCTAGGGAGAGAATTCTGCAAATATAGGACCATTGCTAAAAGATCTTTTCCATCTTGATCAACCTGTGGAATTCACATTAAGGAGCACTTGGGAGACGGGCTCAATTCAACACCCTATACAAATAGAAAAGTATATACCATTCGAATGGAATATAAGAGAAGCGGAGTGGGATTCTCAAACATATTGGTACTGTAGATCAAAACACAGATTTGAATTCGGCCTGGAAGCAACATTAGTGCAAAAAACAAAAACTAAAACAGAAAATATTTCATTCGATGCAGCATAGTTCTGAATACTATTGAAAAGAAACAATAGGAAAGTTATTGTCCTAGTATTCTGCTAGGGAAACCTTTAGAAGTTCCTGCTATCTGTATTGAAAGTAAGATGCTGCCTAGAAGAATCACTGGTTTAATCTAGCACAGCACTCTTTATATGGTTATATTTAAAAGAAGCTGAAAAGTGGGAAAAGGACATTTGCATTCACTTTGATAGCTCACATAAACTGCCAAATAGATGGATAGTACTACAAATTTTCATAGCACCTACTACATGTGTTGGTGTATGGAAGGAGAGTGATTTAAAGCACCCCATTCCTATGTCCCACTCAGATTGTTTTTCACTCACAATGTTTTTTCACAAATGTAAACATTGTCAATGTAGAACAGACAATGAAGGGAGCTATTAATACCCCACCTTAAATTCTAAGCAGTTCATGTATTTATAAGATGCATCATATTTGGGAAATTAAAGCAAGAACATTGTCTGAAGATTATCCTTAATTACCTACTGCAATAAAACAATGGTTTTTTTTAATGTTTGCAGTATTCTAGAATATTGACCTTAATATAATGGAGTGAACTGCCACTCAAATGATGGGCACACCAAGATTCAAGAGCAGCATGTTTATAGCACATGAAATAAATGAATCCTTAGAGAAATAAAAAAAAAGTTTTAAATAGCTGACTGCATTTTATGGACTTAAAAGTAGCTGATATTATTGCAGCGCTTCACATGGCAGAGAGAAATAACTAATTAACAGGGAATTCCCTGTGAAAACCTAATTCTAAAGCATTTTGGCTTCACATTTCCTGCAGATGGATTGCAGGAAATTCTAGACCAAGCTGAGCCAAATGAATGATGGCTTTCCAGATAAAGAGAATATTTTCATCCCTATTTTGAACTAGAGCCCATATTTCCAGTGATACAGGATTTCTAGGCTATGGACTGCAAAACCTGGGTCTATAAAAGCAGATTACTTTCCACCCAGACATAATGTCGAAGACACCTACTGATTTCCCCACAGCAAAGAGAATGCTTAGAAATAACTAATGAAGGAGGGTGGAGCTGGCTTTCCTAGTAAGCTCTAAAGAACACTAGTCAGATAGTTAATTTAAGTGCATTGATCATGTGTCCTAGTCATTTGAAGCCAAAGTCTTCAGTGAAATACAGTGAACTACAGTTGCTTTTAGGTGATCATGTCTTGTATGGTCCAACATGTAAAAGTTTCCATTTGGATTTGTCTCCCACCGTAACCTATCATCATCTTTCTTTTCTGAGGACATGAGGAATGAAGGACATGGAGTTCCAAGAAGAACAAAATAGGTTACTTTTCCACAGTAGGGACAAAATCAGACAGGGTGGTGTGGGAAATGATCTGATCTTCCCAAAACGAAGAATAGCTTTCTTCAGAGCCAGATTTAACATTCTCCCCTCAGCACTCCTCCAGGGCAGGTATAAGAGAACGCCAATAGCAGAATGGATATGTATATGCGGTAAAGGAGAAGTTGAACATATCTCACATGTACTGTGAGTTATACAGAGTTTATAAGTTAGTGTATATTCTCCCCTTATTAGAGAGATTGCCAGGGAGGGCAGACAACTTTTATGTAGGCTTTCTCCTCCAGGACTCAAACCCAGCTACCACATGTGCAGTGGCAAAATTCTGTATTGCTGCAATGTCCACAAGAAAAAAATTGGTTACAGAATTATAGCTGTCAACTTGGGCAAATTTTTAGGAGATATCTCTAACAATTTTTGGAAAATTATATTTACTCACATACTTATCTCACATAAACTAGGGAGTGACCCTAACTGTTTGAGAACATGTATTTTCTTAACAGGCATGTTATTATCCATTATTAATGTCAGTATTGTTTTTTAATACATTGTAAACAGTGAGGTCTATTGCTGGTCTATTACCATAATAAAGTTATATTCTATTCTATTCTAAAATGAGAGTAACACTTAGTTTCAGTGTTTTATTAGCAAAATGAGCAGCAAATAGATATCTACAAGTGATGAAAAATGTATAAACATGGAGTAAGGACAAAACTTTAATTAAATGAAAAGCACATTTACAGTATTCCATTCCGTGTCACAAAATGACAACTTGGACACATCTGTGAAGTTCACAATAGAACATTCAGTTAATAATCCTCGTCCATGGTTGTTCACTTACAAACACACTTTAGATCCTGATGACACCTAAATTAATTTCAATGCTGTGAAAATGTAAGAGTGAGAGAGAAAAAAAAGTCCCTTTCTACGTTTTTCAGTTCAGGCATATATTTTCACAACTGCCTTGTTTCTAAAGTAAAAAGCCCTAAAACTGTAGGTTTATGTGAGCATATACGTGGATTGTTCTTGTTGTTTTACAGGAGCTGTTGTAGCCCACAAATTACTTTGGTTGCCCTTTTCTGCAACTTTTCCAATGCCAGGATTATTTTTTGAGGCTGCAATGATCAAAACTGTACTGTATCCAAGTATGGTAGCACTGTATATTAGCAATTTTATCCTGAGATCTTTTCCTAATGATTCTTAACACAGAGTTCATCTTTTTTTTTATAGCAGCCACACACTGGGTTTACAGTTTTAGCACAACCCTAGGACCATTTTCTGATTTGTCATTGCCTGGGATCAATATTTTCAGAGTTTGGGGATTCATTTTTATATATTTTAAAAGACTTACATGATGCCTCATAACTAGCAATAAGAAGCATTCCATTCTGGAATAAGCAATGCCTAGTACTTTATAAAAACATACTCTTTGCTAAATTAGAGATCAATTTTAGAAATTATTATGCAAACAGAAAATGTACTTTTTTCCATTTAAATTGTATTTAAATGCTTAAAGAGAATATAGAAATTAATCAAAATTAATACCAAATAAAGAAACCAAAATCAAGAAGAAAGTGATAAAGATATAGAAAGAAAGGGGGTGGGGGAAGAAATAGAAAAAGCATTCAATTTCCTTTGCAGCAAATGCAAGCATAATTACAATATTATCTCTTACCCTATGGCAGAGGTGGGTTCTAACTTACTTCACTGACAGTTTACTGCCTTCGCACATGCATGCATGTGCAGTACAAAAAAAAGTTTAAAAAATTCCAAAGAAAAAAGGCCAAAAACAAGATGGCAGCGCATGTGCAGTGCCGCAAACTCCGCTTCTGTGCATGCACAGAAGAAAAAAGCCCGGGGGGGAAATAAAAAATTTCCCCCAAAAAAAAAAATCCACAAAAAAGATGACGGCGTGCACGGATCAGAACCAGTTCCGTGATGTCACCAGCAGCTTACTACCTACACTATAGAACTGGTCTGAACCGGTAGGAAACCATCTCTGCTCTATCGTCATAAAAAGGCTCAATTTTCTCTATTACTTAACTTTATTCTAATCATCAAAACCAGGTCATCACTGTATTTCTTTCTGCTTCATGCAAAAAATATATAAGGAGCTTCTACTCAGCTCTAAATGTAGATATATTTTCTTTAAATAAGGAAGTCAATCTAGCCATTTATGCAAATTCCATAAAACCCCTTTTTACAGTCCTGTAGTACCTATTCCATAATCCTCACCAAACAATCCTCTATTCCAGGTAATGTTGAGCTTTTCCATTTTTGAATATATATTAATTTTGCCACAGCTGATATATATATAAAAACAAAGTTTCATGTCTTTTTTCTAGCTCTCTGTCCAGTAAACCCAAAAGAAAAGCCTTTCATTTCAATTGTATTTTTTTCGTTAAAATGTTCTCAATTAATATATGTATTTCTATCAATTGGGAAGACTTTTTACACATCCATCCATATATGTCCTTTCATAATGTTCACATTTCCAATATGAATTCAAGATACCTTTATACATTCTAGACTATTTCTGTCACAAATGCCAATCACTTTATAAACATTCTCTTTCAGACAATACTTTAATCCTTTCAACCACAAATTTTCCATTTAACCAATTTTATCATACTTTTGTTACTTGTTGATCTTGTCTCAGGTTTCAACAAAAGTTTATAAATTTTTGCAATCTCCTGTTCATCCTTTGATCATAATTCTGTTTTAGTTAGCTTTACATTGTTCTAAACCCTAAAAACTTTTATCTACTTTAAAACCTTCTATACTTGTACATAGGAAAATCATGAAAAAGTATATCCTTCCGTCTTCAAATCTTCTCTTATTTTACATTCCCCTTGGAGGGGAAATCACAATAATTTAATTTATTAATATATTTACTTATCTTTGTCATCTATAAAGTGCTGCTTGTGCTGAGCTGTTTTTGGGCACAGCTTAGATTTATTCCATTTTCTCAAAACGAAATGCCTGACCATAATGAAGGCTACATTTTAAAAGACTACTTTTACCTTCATTTTATTATGCAATAAATGTCCACATGATCCAAATCTATATCATGTCCTTCTAAGTCAATAGCCTCCTGTCTCTCAGTAACACCTACTCTTTCATCCAAGTTAAGCAGTACATAACAAGGTATAATTTCAAAACAGGTAGACCAAATGCTCCTCTTTCCTTTGCATCTTGTAGTACCTTATATTTAATTCAGTGTTATTTTTCCCTGCCATATAAATTGAGATATATCCTTCTTTTGTTATGTGAGACCACGAATTAGATGCTCTCATTAACAGTACATGTCAAAGTTTCTCATTAAGTTCCGAATCTCATAAACTGGCTTAGTGCAAATATGTATCAAAGCACTTTCTTAAAATGTAAAAATGATAAAAAATATTGTCCCCTTATCTATTTTAAAACTTTCTTAAATCTTCTCTTTGTTAAGATTTTTGCAAAAGGTTCTTGAATCTTTACATCAAGGTCTTTCTTGTAGTTGTTTGCAATTCTGAAAGAAGGTTTAACTCCCATAGGGAATTTTAACTTTACTGCAAGGGAAAACTCTCTGTATCTGTAAATTAATTACTTTCCAAGTGGTTAATGGGCAAACCAGACTTAATGCCCATATGCATGGCTATACTATAGCTAAGAATAAGGATGGAATCCTGGAATTCCTGGCAGCTCAACTCCTGAGCCAAGGGCCAAAAATCCTGTTTCTGCAGTTTACTCATGTGGAACTCTCTTCCAGAATACAGATGGATTATCTCACAAACTCCCTTTGACCAAGAGATTATGCTAGCCAGAATCCACCTACCAGTTGATGTTCTCAGTTGCAATCTCTCCACTTCTTTCAAGACATCTGCCAGCCATAATTTCCCACAAGAAGCCTCCTTTTTTCATACTATTTTGAATGGCCAAAAGGCATAAAAAACAGGATAATTATACTGTGAATATCTCAAAATCTGCTTGAACATTTTTTCATTTTATTCTAGAGAAGAGCATTTAAGGTACACTAAGTAGAGAACATGAAAAATGAAAAAGTATTATTGGTGGTGATTCAATTAAATGTAAAATGTCTTAAGATAACCATAGCATTGATTTTCAACAATATTTTAAAAATATTGTTTCATTGCAGCAGTATTTATCAATCTTGGTAAAGTTAAGAGGTGAGAATTGCAACTTCCAGAATTCTAGAGAATTCTGGGAGTTGGAGACCACACCTCTTAAAATTGCCAAGTTTGAGAAACACTGAGTTACAGTTTCAAGCTCTGAAATACCTTAAAGACAAGCATCAACATTTTCAATTGCACTTTTGTGTGCTTAAGTGTCTGCTTAAGCATCAGCAAAATATTCCAAATATCTGCTCCCAGTGTGTCTTGCAGATATGTTTTGAATCCTAAGATCTAAGAGAGGTTAGGGAATTTCTGGCTTTTCCAAATTGCTTACTGCAGCCAATATGGCAAAAGATAAAAGATTATGGGAGTTGTAGTTCAGCAACATCTGGTCAAAGATTCATTCTTCCTGTGTTTTGTTTAATTTTGGCTCAACAATATGTTTCATTTTGGTTTAAAATAATTTCAGGGGGGAAAACCAGAGTTTACCAAAGGCAGGATGGGTTTGCATATCACATTAGGTCAAACTAGGTATGTTACACTTAAGAGTGGCATATGAACCTTTACAAGAAAAAGGATAGAAATATTGTAAGCAATTAAGTCAAAATTATTTTATTGCAGGAACAGTGAGAAGTTTCTATGATTTGACAGCATTATGTGCTAACTTTTAATATAACTTTTTTTAATATTGTTCGTAGGAACTCATTATGATCTACTCTAGTATTTTTACTTAGGTCTCAAAGTTTTACATCCTAATGCTTAGAATTACATCAATGGCTGCAAACCAAAGCATGTTTATTTAGACATCTGCTCAGTTCAATTATTGTTTTATGCACTGAATATTATACCTTAGCCTATAGTACCATCTGCAATAATATCAGCTATATGTTATTATGCCTAAAAATATAATTTGGGAATAACCATGTTGCTGACTTTTATTTTATTTTAGTGCTTTTGAATCAGTTTTAACTCCTGCCTGGACTACCTCCCTGCAGGTTTCTTGACACGTTTTTCAGATGTGGGATTGTTGCCTAATTCCTGGGGCTCAGAGAAAGTGACTGGGCCAAAGTCAAGACTAGAATGCCTACTCTCAAAGTTTCTATCCTAATGCTTTAACTACTACATCAACAGACTCTCTGTTACTGACTTTGGTTACTGATACCAAAATTCACATTTTTTCTGAAAAGAAATGGAATGCTGAATGTTTATATTGCACATTTTACAATTATTAAGCTATTCATTCATTATCTTGTAAATGAGTAGGCAACTTTTCAGAACATGTACGTATTCAGTCGCAGCTGCCACACTGGATAGTGCAACAAATGCACATTTATCAAAAAGCAAACTCATGAGGCAACTTCCTGCATCTCCTGTGTTCTCTAAGATACTTTTTTAAGATATGAAAGTTTATTTTAAACATATAGTCACTTTACATTCTAGCATCTGATAGTAAACAATATAAATTAAAAAAAACTGAAATAAAGAAAATAAAACATAGAAAATATCATAAGGACAAATTTTTTGTTAGTTTGTCCTCCTTTTGCCTTCTCTTCCCTTAGCCAGTTGCCATTATTTAAGTATTTGTCTTTATCTTTAAATATTGTAGAATATTACTTATATTTACGGAAACAATTGTATCTATTTTAATCAATGTTTTAACTCTTTATCATAAGATCCTTTACTAATTCTCCTTATCTTCTGGTAGGTGGGTATACTTCCAGCTAAGCCCTGGTCTGCAGCCACCCACCATTTTTATTTTTCAAAAAATATCTATATGGCCTATGCACATTTTGGAAACAAAGATCATGCTGGTGACTCATGTTTTATTGTCCTGCACACGAACTTCATCTTTTCTGTTTAAGTACCAAAAATTAAACTCAGGTATGATCAAACACTTGATAGGCACCCATGGAGCTATTTACTGGCACATCAGTGCCCATGGACATAGCAATATTTTGATGTGAGAACAAGAGCTATTAGTTGCAGAAAAATGAGATCCAAGAACAACAGAGAATATTTACCAGAAGTAAATCTAAGCTTAAGAGCTCCCTGACTCATCTAATCACAGATAAAGTAACACAAATGCTGCCAAGTGGCCAGCAGCAGCTCCATATACCTGTCCACTCATTGTTTACATTTTAATGGAAATTCTATTCCAGCTATACCACAAAGCGGTTTAGAAGCTAGAAACAAATGCTGCTTCAGTGGAAGATGAATTTATGTTAACCTTTACCAGGAATGCAGTGTAAGATAAAGCACTTAAGCATTTAGAGCATGGTACATCTTCACATATTATACAGCTCCATGGGAACAGATAAAGTGCTAACCGTCTAAAGTTACCCTAGGGACATAAAATGAAGTATATAAAACTCTCCAGTGACATGCAAAGCTGTATTTTTAAGTCAAGACTTGCAACTTTTGAAAATGGCTTTGTTATAGGAAGACAGGAATGACATTTGGGAGTGAAGCATTCAAAACCATATTATCTTTTTTAATAAAGGCCAAGATAAGACAGTTTGCTGTAATATCTGCTACATTAAACAATAACAGAAAAAGCAAAATGACACTCATATTTTTCAAGTTTTATTGCCACAAATTCATTCTCTTCAGTGAAACAGTTCCAGAGTAAATTATTTGCAACATGTTTAGATGTAACAAATCTTCAAAAGTATACATTTCCCATATTTCAAATAAATCAGAGCAAACTTTATGTTTAGAAATTGGTGGGGTTAGGAATTATAATTCCTTCATTGTGGAAAAACCTGAATATTTCCATTACATTTTAGTTCATCCAGATAAAGGTATTGTGGAGCAATAGATTAAGGTTTCCTAAACTATCAATTAGATATGGTTAAAACCCGTAAATAAGTAGCTTACTTCTCTAATTAAATTAGAAATGTATACCAAGATTAGAGATGGGAAGTTTCAGAGAAGTGGCAGAGGACATTATATAGAAGTAACACAAAAACAGAGTATGTATTCTCAAGAATGTAGCACTTAAAATAGGATCCAGAATAATATATGCATCATGCAGTCTCCCAAATTTTCAGATAGTGTTTATATCTGGGATTCCTATACACTCTACTAAAATGTTATCTCCAATTTAAAAAAAACTCTGACACACTAGATAAAAAATCCCACTCGTATTCAATATACAATAGTGCAACTGTTTGTACAGGAAATTATGGGAATTCTATGGAGGTAAACAATAAGAAAATGCTATACTATAATGAATCCAGATTTTCTCTTCCTATGCTATATACTATGAAGCATTGTGCATGTTGTGCCTAAATGAATATTTTATTTCACTATTTTCCTGGGATGAAAAAAAGGATATTTTCTGTGGTGTCCTTGTTGCTAGCTGAGCTTGTTTTCTTGAAGACATTTCATTACCAAACTAGGTAACCCCATCAGTGCTACAAGGAAGTGGGGTTTGCTGTCATTTTATATACTAGTTGCTTGCCCTATCAGTGTTGATGAGAGTGATCTGAGATTAGGCTGTTGTTTACTGTTAGCTAGTTAGCCTGTGTTGGTTATTCCTTGAATAAGCTATTCAAGGAATAGCTTGATTGCTGGTCTAGTGTGTTGTTAATCTCTGCTCGTCTGGATGTTGATTGCTGGTGAGGAGGTTATTTTCTCTGGCGGGTTTGCATTTTTCTTTTCTCTTGGCTGCTTGATCCGAACTCTGCTTGGCGTCAAAGGAGCTGTTACACGTTAACTCCAACCGAGCGCAGGACGCTAGCAAACAACAACCAAAAAAAAAAAAAAACATAACCCGTCACGTTACAATGATGAATGAGGCTGTGTGGGCCAGCATCTTAAAAGCCGAGGCTTTGGCTTCTCTTTTAACTGTTTCAACCTGACAGCGCAATGGATCACCCCAGACTGCAAGGGAGAAGAAGTATTTAGCCGTCGCGCACGTGCCTGAGTTTCCCTTGGCCGCGCAGCCCCCTTCGTCCCCTTCCGCGTGGAGGACTGGAAGACTTTTTTTTCACGCGTTCGCGAATGCATTCGAAGGAACCGCTCCACTTCACGACGGCGGCAGCAGCTCGATCTTTGCTCCCACCACTTTCTAGCGCGTGAGCCTGCGCGCGCGCGCGCGCGAGCATTAGCACTCCAGCACTTGCCAATCCTTCGGCCAAAAAAAAAAAAAAAAAAGCCGAGCCGGAAACGCATGCGCAGAATTTTGTGTTGTTCGCCGCGCGCTCTTGCCCTCCTCTTTTCTCTTTCCTTCCCCCGCCCCCCACTCCGCGGACCCCCCCCCTTTCTGCTCCTGGAGGAGAAGTTGGCGCGCTGCCCGTTCAGGCATTCAGCGTGAGCTCCTCAGGGATCAGCAAGCAAAGTCACAGTCTGCACAAACAGAGCTTTCAAATTCATAAAATTCATAGGATTTTTCACAAATGAATGAACACAATTTTCTACCAATTTCCTCATTATGCAAATATGCAAAATATCAAATTTAGGCCAATTAGGGTCCTCCACAGTCCCAAATTCACCCGTTTAAGCCATAATTACAGAAACTATCAAATAATTACGGCCGCTAATTGGAAATATTTGTGACAGATACAACAAATTCTTGCACAAATTACATTTCATTTTAGGAACCACTGCGCGCCACTGAAATTTTATCGAAGTCTAATTTAACTTACATAATGAGTTGAATTGAGTACTTGTTATCAAATTTGAGCAATTCATAGCTCCGTAATGTGGAATGATCAAATAAATTAAAAGGGAATTTATTCAATATTTTTGTTGTGCTTCTTTTTTTCGAAACCATTGCTGTTTTGTGAGGAATTTCCTTGCTCCCGCTGCCCGAGGTGGCTGACATGTGTCATTTTTTTATAACCCACCAGCTGCAAAGAAGAGGAGGAGGAGGAGGAGGGAGAGGCAGCCCGAACCGCCACCGCCGCCTCCTCCTCCTCTTGCCCCGACCGAAAAGGAAGGGCAACGTTTGGAGTCGGGGCGCCTTCCTCATTCTTAGTCTGGCGAGAAGTCATAACAAGAGGAAGCCTGGTTTCCATAGGCGGCGAAGAAACAGCACAGTTTCTTGCCTTTATACTTCCGGGTGAACGGCGGTGGTAACCGACTGGGAAACTAAGCGCTCCGAGAGGGATTTTGCTGATGGCGCGCCATGATGCGCTGTTGGCGCCTGGCCCCGGCAAAGTGGCAAGTGCTCAGCGCCATCAGCTCGATGCCCACCACGGGGCGCGGAGACGCAGCTTGGGGTCGTTCCTACCTGGGAGCAAGTTCATGCAACTGAGGGGGAGCCGCCTCTCCGACACCCCCCAACCCCCGACACGTCACTCTTGCGATTTCATCTTTCCTTTCGAGCAGATTTTTCTCGGAGAGCAAATTCTGCGGTAACTGACCGAGTTTGGTTTCCTACGGAAGTGAATTCGTTTTAAGATCCAGGCATTTGGGATGCTTTTGACCTTTTATAGGATCTATTGCTCGTTTAAACCCCTAATTCTAATTTCTAATTCGCCGACTCTTAAGAGAATGTACTGGAGCTTATAATAATAACAATAGCGCCACTAATAGTTTTTTTTGTTAAATTCCTGCTATTTAATATTATCTAGGCATCTGCGTTCATTCTCATTAGCAATACATATATATTATAAACATGTTATGTACCATTTTTCCCTGTGCCATTTTTGATTTCAGGCGACTGCCTGGATAAGTCCTTGCAGTTTTCTTAGCAACATTTTTCTAAGTGGTTCGCCGTTGCCTTTTTCTTCGGTCTGAGAGAAAGGAACTGGCCCAAACTCCCCAAGCTGACTTTGTGTTCAGGTGGAACTAAAACTGACCATCTCCAGGGTCCTAGCCTGGTGTCTTGAGCCGCAGCACCTCAGCGCCTCTTACTATATATACTTTTATATAAATTGAATATAACATGCTTTTCACAATGATCTAAAACCATGCTTATTACAGTGGACACCATCCAGTCTTCTTTTTTTTATGGAGCTTCAAATGTTCAATGATTATGGCCCTTTTATATGTACCTTAATCTTATTTGTAACATGCCGATGTCATTGTGCGCGCAATGCAATAGCTACGCACACATTCATTGTAGTATGCTTAGAATGTTAACACAGCAACCGATTGTAGTTTGTTTTCCAGGAACCTGAAAGTGTAAGTGCTCTTATAATATGAAGGCGTAAATATTATTATGCTTAAATCCGTGGGACTGTGAGTGTGCATTTCCCCGTGCTGAGCGCACTTGAGTGTGCGTGTACCCATACTATTATATATAACTTGTATTTATCTCGGTAGACTCCAGAGTTGCCCTCTTAGGAGAAGGTCAGCTCCCTGGCCGTGGACATTATTTTTCTTCCTTACAGCCATGCCCACATACCCCCGCGCGCACCCCTCTTTAACTGCCTGTGGCCTCGTTGGCGGATTATAAATGTCTCCTTCTGCCTGTGATTTGTTTAATCCGTGGAAATGGTGCTGGTCCTATGTAAACAAGCCAAGTGCGGAATGAAGGCAGCCACCCATGCGTGGCCAGCCTGCCTATTTGTCAGAAAACCTTCATAAATACTGAGTCGAGGCTGGGCAAGGATGTGATGTCTCCATTTTGCCAGGAAAGGGCGCGAGGAAGACAAAGCGAAGCAGAGCGCCGCGTAACCTTTAAGGGACAGATAGTGGGTGCGCTGCTCTTCGCTCGAGTCTCGCTCCCTCCTCCCTGCCTCTCTCGGTAATTCAACGCCAGCCAGGATGGATGACGGCTTCTCCGGAATAGCTAGATCTCCTTCTTTTACGGGCATCATGTATGTGCGCAAAAACAAAGTGACGAAGACAGTCCAATAATATCTTCGTCCCTGAACCTTTCCACAATCTCGCTCTTTAATTCTCTGGGAACCTGACATGCTCGCAGACAGTTATGGCTGCTTTCAGAAGGGTTTCTTCTGGGTGCCTTCCTTCCACCCATTGGCTCCGTGGGAGGCAGATCCCCAAAAGCCTCAGACGGTAGATGTTCACTGCCTATTGGGAGGGGATGTGTGTGTTTCAATTGTACTTGGTAGTACAAGATTTGCTCTCCATTCCCCCTACCCGACCCCCAGCTTTACATTTAAACAGCTTTTTCTTTTGTCCCTGAGTGAATTTAAGGGGAAACGTTAAGGGCCTCATCGGATGCTTCATTAAAAAAAACTACCCAGTAGCTATGTATTTAAAACGTGAGAAACCTCGAATATTAATACGTAGAAGCAGCTATTAATCAAATCCTTTACACCTTCTTTAGCTCAGACGAGATGCAGGGTATTATCATAAATCTACTCTGATAGTAACACAAGAATAATGAGTTCAGTAATGATCACTATGATGATGATAATGATTTTAACCAACAAAGAATCGTGTAGATTTATTGCTAATAACGTGGTACAGAAGACTCTTCATTCAAAATTACTAGAGATGTGCATTTTATTGTTGAAGAAGAGGTTGCCAGAAGGATTTGGTACAGTAAGACATTTGATGCAATAACTAAAGAAAGATAGCTTGTATCAGAAAGCTCTTTCCCTGTATAGCACTTGCTAATAAGTGAAAGAGACTCCCAGAACCCCCAACCAGGTCAACCAACCATCCCCACGCAGAATTCTGGGAGTTGAAGTCCAATACTTCTGGAGAGCATCAGGTTGGAAAAGGTGTGCTAAAAAGTATTTTTTGGGATGCCAAATGAAAATTAGCTAATTAATTTTAATGTCAGCAGGATTTAGTTCCCTCCACTCCCATTTTTTTCCTCAGTCTCTCTCCCCCTCCCTCCATATTCACACAGAGGTTAAGCATATCACAATATGAAATTGATGGGTTTATTTCCTCTGTAAAGGATGTGAACAAAGACATTATTGGATTGAAGCACAGTAGTGACAATATATGTTATCAGTCTGAATACCGTACAAAAATGAACCAGTATTTTCAAGCATGCCATACAAATCCTGCCATCACTTCAGGTTATGATCTATGTTTTTCACCAAGAAGCACAGTCCAATTAAATGAAGCAATTTGTATTTATATATTGAGAGAATAATTGACTAAAATGTTGTATAACTTTTTGGGTGATAGATTCAATTGATCCTTCTTGTCATTAACTATGGCACTGAGGAGTGTCCTCAAAGTGTGCCCAAAAAATGAAGAGGGTGGCCTTGTTGATAGGTCACACATATAAAAACAGGCTTACCTTCAATCATAATATTGTGGCCACCTTTTTTTTTTACTACTACCACCCTGCAACCCACCCCTCCGGATGGCACAACTTGAGTAAATTGCACTGTGATATGCAGTCCTCGGCAGGTCCTAAAATTTCTTCCCTTTGTTATTTAAGGAGAAGAAAGTAGGAATTAGAGAGACAGCTAAGATGCACAAATAATTGGTATCTCAGGATCTAACAGAATGAAGACCAGTGTGGTCAGCTCTGAGCCATTCCTTCTGCAAGTAAGAAAGTAATTCGGTGGTGGAGGTGCTCATTTACTCCTACTGAAAACAAGGAAGGGCTTCTATTAAATAAAACTGGGCAGCAGTATGAAAAGTCACTTTTGATGGAACTTATTTCAGTTTTAATTTTAAAAAAGCCCTTGCTTGTTGCTTATTTTGATGTACACTGTTTTACATCCATATTTTTTTTCTAGGCAATTCTTCCATTTGTGAAAAAAGAGGGCATACTATCATGAAAAATAGTATTGTTTGTCATCTTATGCTTATATATTTTATACCAGCAATAATTTTTTAACAACATTGGTTTTTAACCACTTATAACTTCAGTTCCTGGGTGGGTTTTGACTTTACCTCCTCCCCCCACACACACATATTGATAAATATATTTAAATTACCAAAGGTCCACAGAAAAGCACACCCAAAATTGGTATAAAATGGGCAATTCAAAAAGGACTCTCTGTGCTCTTTAATGTGTTTGTTATTTTTATCTTACCATTCATATGACAAAAATGATATTGTAAAAATAGCATACAATTGGATTGAATGTGTTGCCTATGCCTATCTGAACTCAGGGAAACTAAAAAATGCAAGGGACTTCCCTGAGCAATCCTAATCCCTTGGGAATCCCATTGAAGAAAACTTCACTGTGAGTAAAAGTGAATGGGCTGAGGGCTTTATCAATGGGAGTTTTGTCCTTTAATCCTATAAAAAGTGGCTAAATCTCTTAAGTGTCTGCTAATGAGAAAATATGGAAGATGCTCAGCCTTTGTCAGATCTCTGAAGGAAGTACCAGGAAGAGCACCTGGTAGCACTGTCTAGTTAGCCTCTTCTCTCTATTATTTTTAAAAATGGAAGTCTTTAAAGCAATAACAAAACGTTCAAGATTGATTCACGATGCACCCAATATAATACTGACATAATTGCCATGTGTTAGATAATAAACAAAACATCTGTAGCATTATAACCTTGGTGATGAGTTATGAAATCAAGGTATGGACCAATTAATGGGTTGGTATTTCATTTCTTTAAAGTAAGACTCTATAAACATTGGCTTTAAATTGTCCTAATTAGTAACTTGCTCATTAATTAACTTTCTGATTAATTGTGTAGCAATCCAATTTGCAGATGAGGCATTTGAACATACCTTGTAGTCCTTCTCCTGTCTTTAAAATTCCCCTGCATTCATGCGGTTTCTCAGGGCCTGGGGCTTTCCCTGCTGAGAAGAGACCCAGAGCCAAAGAAAAAAGAGATCTACAACTAAATAAAAAACAAACAAAAAACCACACACCTCAAACAAACAACTGAACAAAACATTTGGGCAATAAGAAAGGTGAAGAAAGCAGCCTCCTTCCAAATTCACAATTAGAGTAAGAAGCTGGTGAATTCGCCCGCACAACTATGAAGAACAAATCGTTTCTGTCCCCCTCCCTCCCCTCGTACAAAAAAAGGCAAAATATTTTTTTTGAAAGAGTTTGGGTTTCACTAATAAATCTCACTTCCTGAGTTACGGCCATTTCGATCCCGGCAGCTAATTTTTTAAAATTATTATTTGTTCTTAAATTGTCAGAGGCCTTTTAAAGCAGGTTATCAAAAGCCGGCCGATCTGACTATTCTGTTAATGTCCGGAGTCTGCTTTTAATAGATAGGTATTTTCATTCCAGTTAATTTAAACCTGATTTTATTTCGGAGCCATGTGGTGGGGAGAGGGTCTTTTCATAAGTGCCTACTGGTAATCGGTGCCTTTAGTCTCAACCTAGCGTGCCTCCCCGCCCCCTGTACATTTACTTTCAAGTCAGTGCCATTGATTTTAAGGAAACCTGCTTACAAGTAAGCGTGCCCAAGAAATCAACCTTCAGATCTGTTCAGTCGGAGCTCCGCGCAGCGCTGGTGGCATTGTTGTCAGACTGACCTCACCTCTTGTTTCGAGGGGAGGCGGCTTTCGCTCCCCCCACCCCAAAAAAACCCCAGACGTTAATTTCTGGCGTTATTTCTGACCGTCCAGCATACCACCGATACTGAGATTGTGCAACATTGAAATTAAGCGGTTAATTGAGCCATTAATCGGTTAAAGTCGAGACAGTTCATCAACGTGAAACAATAACTCGGGTTGGCGGGTGCTTATAATCTTTGCACCTTTCCTTTTTTTGCTCCGAGCAGAACCCTCCTTAGCTTTCCCCCCCATCTCACTCTCCCCCTTCCCTTCGTCTTAGTCTCTGCCTTACCCCCAATAATGCTAAGAAGCTGGGGAGAGGGGGGTCGTTTAATAAAGCTAGACAATAAGGGAATGGCGGTCGACATTTAAATCACAGGCTTGACTGAAAATGAAATATCCCGTGGCTGGTTCGCTATATTTGCATCAGAAAGGCAGCCAGGATATTTCAGGCTCCCCCTCCTCATCCGCCTCCCCCTCCCCGGCTCAGAAATTGCTTCGCTTCCCCAACAAAGCCTTTGTGGCCCGGGCTTGCCTCGCGTCCCATTCTGGGAAGAGCAAAGGAGCAGAGAAACCTTCCCCCCCGTATGGCAGATCATTCTCTAAGTGAATAGAGATGAAGGCAGGGATATTAAGTGACTCTATAAAACATCCCGGACACAATTGTGTGATTGATGGAGGACAAAGTGGGAACAGCAGGACACCCGATCCTGGGAGAAGCCGCGCTGTCAATGCGAGAAGCCCATCTCTCGAAACAGCTTCTCCTGGAGGAGTTTGCAGTCTATTTGTATGAGTAATCAGCTGAGCCCCCTCTCTGTCAGCCGTGTTTACTCACTGATTTTCTCAACAAGACAACCATTGACACTGGATGGATGGGGCTAATCTGGCGCAGAACTGGCGGCTTTGCAGAGGCTACAGGTCGAAAATGGAGCGCCGCGCCAGCTTCACCTCGCCTAATCTAGCGGCTAATATTTATTAGAGCCAATTTACAACGCCGCTCTCGCAAAGAGCAAGCAAAGGCGCGGCCACAATTAATAACGCAGCCCTCGCCCAACGGGCGAATATCTAAGAGCAGCGATGCCAGCCAGACCCGCTTCAGTTGGCCAGCGCCAGGCCCAAAGACACAGCGGTTTGCCAGGGACACCAGCAGGGCCCGCCTTGCTTTCCGGCCCGGATCCTTCGGGTCAAAAGGACTTTCCCCCAAACTTCCGGGGCTGCCTGAAGACACCGCCTTTTAATCCAGTTCAAACGCGCGTTTTTACCCGCAGCAGGTTTAGGATTTCGTCCACACTAAGGCTTCCTCGTGATTCAATGGCGGGGAGGGGAAATGTCAACAAACCACCGGCGGGACCATCTGCCCGGTAGGAGAAGCTAAGCCAGCCCAGCACCTGCAAGCTGAAAGATTTGCCTAATGCACCACCAGCATTTCTTGCCCGCAATTAAAACGGGTCTCTGCCGCAGCAGGCACCTCCCTGTCCTTGCCGCAACCCGGAGCAGGTGGCGCCCTCGCACAGCTCCAGATACACGCGAGCTGCCTGCAACGCCATTCCTTTCTGGACTCCTTTCAAAGGGAGCCTTTGCTATTGCAGAGAAAGAGGGTTGCCCCGCAGGTTCACGGCCACTGAACAAAGGGCGCCTGGATCCCTGGAGGGTCTCTTGACCAACTGGCATATTCCGGATAAATACAGCAGAAGGTGGTTTGTTATGTGGCTGTGGGTTTTAAAGAAGTTCCTGTGCCCGTTCAGTGACATTTCGGAAATGCCTTTGTAGGTGGCTACCGCGATGAGGCGAGGGGGCAGGCCTCCCGATTCCCACATGCGAAATCAGATGTTAAGCATTAATAGAGCACATCGCCGCCTTCCTTTCTGTGATGCTGACACACGCTCACAAATCTAAACACAATTAAGCAACCTTCTGCATGTATTCTGCGGCCGTATGTTTAAGGATCCCATCCATCTTGATAACACCAAGACAGACCGCTGAAGGAGACGGAATCTTGAGTTCAAATGTCCCAGAAGAATTTTGGTTTGGACAAAGCACCATATTCCCCCACCCTCTTTCGACTTCCCTGAGATTTTTTTGGCACTGAGCCAGGGAGGTCCTCAATGACCTCCATTGGCCTCGAATACCTATAATATATGTACTTCCACCCATATGTGCAGTTAGATTCAGTAGTTTTAATACAACATACATGGGCAGGGCACCATGGTGACCCCAGGCCCAACCCTACTATAAATTGCCAGAACCAGCTGAATTCGGTGCACCCAAAGCAACTAAGAATCTGGTGACGCTCTCCCAAAGCAGAATGCTTGAAGGACAAGTGCAGACATATTGTTTGTACCCGACAGGACCGTATTTCGCACGTTACACTCGTCCTTGCATACAATCAAAGGCCCCAAAGAACTGCCAGGATTTTATCAAGCCCCGGAACGCACGTAGGAAAAGGGGGAAGGCTTATTCCTTCCCGCCTCTTCCTTACAGCCAGACCGTGCAAAATGCTGTTCACGGAAGAAATGCAAGGCCGGCTTTGTCCAAAGCGAACAGGCAGACGCCCGGTCCAAAGGCAGAGGAAGCGTCCTTCCTTCTCGCCCCAGTGCGGCTAAACCTGGCCTTTCCGATCTAGGATTTCCGCCTGCTACAACTCGGCGCGCTGGGCAAGGAAATACTGTGCCTCGGCGCCGTAAGCAGGGCCTGGCTTGGTACCGGTCGCCGCGAGGCCTTTTTCCTTCTTCGGGCCTTTCCCGCTTGAATCGAGGCTACGGCGCTTCAGGCCAGATAAACGGCCCTCCAAGAGGGACGATCCGGCCGATATCCCCCCCCCCCCCATCTCGGAACCTCCTTGCGATTCCTGGCGGACCGATGCAGTCGCTGAAACTGCTCGGTCGGCGGGGAGTGGCCGGCCTCGACCGTCGCCTCCTCCCGCCTCGGTAGGCCAGGCGGCATCTCGGCGCTAATTGCTGGGCTCCCTGCCTGCCCACACTTCCGCCGCTAATTCCCCGCTTCTCATTCCGCAGGGAGGCGGTTGGCGGAGGGGGTGGGAGCCGCGGAGCCTCCGGCGCCTCCTCCGAGCGCGCGCCTGACTCCGGCGTGTGGCGTCCATCAAGTCCACCCGATCAGGGCGGTTCGCTAAATTAGCAGCTTGGCTGTATAATCAGGCGCTTGCCATTGAGGCCGCTGAGCTCGCCCGTTAGGCCTAGGTGAGGCTGCGGCGCCTAATGGGCCGGGAGGTGTGACGAAGATGCTAAGTTGGCAATTAAAGCTCATATCTACCGAGCGCGATTTTAGGGCAGCCCTGGGTTATTATCGCTCGAGAAAACGCAGGGAGGTTTCGTGCGCGCGTGTCTATAGGCGCGCGGACACCCACCCGCCCACAATCAGCACCGCATCTGAAAACGCAGCGACACACCAATTAGGTAAAGCTCCTATTTAAAATGATTCCGCTCCCATCTTCATCATTTCATCAGTTCCGTTAATCTTCTAGATCTGAAAACATCTGAAGTTTGGCGCCTTTAATGTTTATCTCGCCTTCGCACTTGGGTTTCACTTTAAAAAGTCTTGCCTGTGTCCTGAAGATCACTTCATCCAACCAAACTCTGCTTTTTCTATACTTATTCCCCGAAAGTTTCCCCTTATAAAAAGATCAAGAAATTGCTTTAATCCCAAAATGGCCCAGTAAACAAAATTAATAAAACGTTAGTACAATTTTTTTTAATTAGTAGCAAGAAGAGGTATTGCCTCTTTAAAAAAAATATGTGTGAGGTGGGACAATTATACTGTGGCAAAACTCTGGAGGCTATCAATTATTCACCCTGGATCTGTCAAGAGAAGTCTTGAGGAAAGCAAAGCTGGCAAAAAAAGAGTTAAAGATAAAGTTAATTTAGAGGTGAAAACAAAAGGAATGTAAATTTAGAAAAGGTTACTTAATGTGAAGCTGTTAAGTGCTGAGATTTCTAAGGTAAAAGCTGCTTCTGCCTTAGGAACCCTCTGGAATCTCTTTCAAGTGTAAGTGCATTGTTGCCTACCTATTAATGGACCACTTAAACATATTAACCCATGAACATAGTCTATTTAAATAGCTCTTTCCTCTAAAAACATTTTACATTTAAACTGGAAGACCATTTTCTGTTTATTCCAATGGAAAAAAAAGTCCCAAGGCATTTGCTGCACTTAAATACCTAAATTGAAATATTACCAAAAATATTATTAGCTTTATCTGCTGACACAAGGGAGGTAGGTTAAAGTATTTTTCATTTAATTTAATGGTGAATAAAGCACTTAAGACACTTGATGATTTATTGATCAAATAGAAATCAAAGCATCCAACAGCTACTTATTTAATCCCCACTCCCTGGATTATATATAAATTATTTTTTCTTTCCTTTTTTCACAATATGTGCACTTAGCCTTGTGGTTCTAAAGATTTTAAGAAATGGGAGGTTCTTAATTCATTATAAAGATTATAATATTTCCTAAGACATCCTTTTCGGCTGTGAAGGAGAGGAAATCATGAATCTCCAGAGAACTGTAAACAATTTTAATGAACAATGTTCTGCAATTTTAACTATTGTTCCAAAATGAGTGGTCTGTTTACACTTCTTGGTTAAAAGGAAATTAAAAAACTCTTCGGTAATAACTTGAGTAGTTATACCTGTATCATTTTAAATAAATTCATTTGAGGCAATCTATGATAGGGCCATCTGAATAACAAGTCTGTTCTCAGTGTTTGTTTATATGCTTCGGTAAGCCATGATTACTTTAGCATGGTTTGAATAAGCCACAAGTGGCTAAGATCATATAATGCTAAGCCATAGTTTACAAATCATTTTGACCAGTTTGAACAACATGCTAAGACAAAATCAAACCAGATTGGTTCAGTGTGTATGAACCCTCCCAAAAGCATAGGTCCTGTACAAAATAAAATGGATATAGAATTAATACCAGTACCTACTACTTAAAATGTCCTGTTGAACAAGATATCTATTTACTAATTTAATTTATCTCTTATTTGCATGTATCAAATCAATCTCATATACACAAGACACACAAAATATATAACATACATATCCTCCCTTTCTTCCAGCAGAAGAGCAAACAAGATAGGAAAAGAGGAAATGGCAGGGAAGGGAAAAACAAATTGGATGGATATGAAACAAGGGAAAGAAATAACTGGACATGGAAATAAAGAAAACCATTCTGTGCACACATTATAAAAACAAATGCCAAATAGGCCCTCCCAACCAGGATCAGCAGATATTTGCATCTTCAGCATCAGTCTGCCCTCATTTGCCCTTTCTTATTCCTTTCTTTTTCAATCGTTTTTGTAATTGTTATCAGTAAAAGTAAGCTGAAGAGTCTCATAGGTAATTACTTTAAGAAAGTAATTTCCTTACCTCAATTCATTGGTTATTACTTGAGGAAAAGAACCTACGGTAGTCTTTTTTGGCAGTGTCAGGTGGATTGAACCAAACAATCCTGTTAGGATAAAGTTGATGTGTAACTAAGATAGTCCAGTCTCTTTCACATTTTGGCACAAATAGATTTCAGTTATAACTCACGTACCAATAAAGATGTATAGCAGTGTTTCTCAGCCTCAGAAAGTTTAAGATGTATGGACCTCAATATCCAGAATTTTCCAGCTGGCTTGGGAATTCTGGGAATTGAAGTCCACACATGTTAAAGTTACCAAGATTTTAAAATACAGATATATGAAATAAAGGGCTGGATTATGACCAGGGAGTCCTGGGGTCCTACCTACCTTTGCTATAGAAATCCACTGGGTGATATTGGAACAGCACATCTTTCTCTTTCAGACCAGCATCTTTCACAGAATTGGTGGAAAGGGGTGGATGGAAGAGAGTGTGCTATAAACATCATCATGCACTCTTGGAGGAAAAGCAGGATATGTCTATCAAATATATCATTTTCAATGGGAGGTATTTGCTTCTGAAATACTCAATGTTTTACAATAGGAATAACAACAATACAGGTAGTCCTCAACTTACAACCAATTGTTTACTGACTGTCCAAAGTTACAAGACCACTGAAAAAAGTGACTTATGACCACTGCAGCATCCCTGTGGTCACATGATCAAAATTCAGGCACTTGGCCAATGCATGCTGTTGGACCTGCCACAACTTAAATCTCTAAATAAAAATTATTCTTGGCTCCATTTGTTGTGAAAGGTGTAGTTTATTAGAGATCAAGTGTATTGCAGTAGTGCAAAGCCAGAACTGAGAATTGCATACCACATTCCCTAAGTTCTACTTTTTCCTCCTTGATTGTCTCTCATTGCCCACCCCA
>JANHFT010003731.1:55529-61453 GCA_032467955.1 Pseudoxenodon macrops
CTGGCAGTGAGTAGTCAGCCTGCAATACTGCATTCTAACCACTGCACCACACCGTAGCAAAGAAAAGCATGTGATCCACAATTGTCACCTAGTATTTTTGTGAACCAAGTGTTTATACTTGCACCACAAACCATATTTAAAACAAACCACAGCTTTGTATCATATGGAAACCTAATCTTGCTGTAGAATGAATGGTGCCAGTTTTTAACTGCAGGTCAGAAACTGCTACTGCAATAAGTGGACGTAATGCTGAGGAATTGTTTTTCAATCTCAGCAAGTTTAAGATGTGTGGACTTCAATTCCCAGAATTCCCTAGCCAGTATGCTGAGGAATTCTGGGAGTGGGTCACATATCTTAAACTCTAAGTATTAAACTTACTTATTTTAATACACTTAGATGTGAATGCTTTTGCAGTGTACACCAAGTAGATTCACACACTAAACCAAAAAAGGCATTTTACAGTCTGATTCTTTCAGCATAGAAGTCACAGTATAGTTACACTCCTTTCATTTTGAGTTATAATCTGTTTTAAAAAAATAAAAAATAAAAGGCCAGTCACATTGAAGAAATAAAATAAAAATATGATTTCTTATAAAGATTCCATTAGTGAACTATGCAGAATAGACTTCTTAAAAGAGGGGGACAGATTCTGCTGAAAGCAAGGCCAACACAAATTTAGTTTGTCTGATTATTTGTTTGCTTCTCATTTCTTATATATTTCTCATTTTTATAACCTTGTCAAGTATATACATTTTTCATTCTTACAATCTCCTGAAGTAGTTGACCACAAAACAGTTTGGAACAATTCATGAAAATAAATAAAAATAACATCACAAAAGTGAAATTAAAAAGCTGGAAAAACCTATGACTTGTACTAAATATTTTTAAAGACATGGGAAAATAGAAATGTTTTCCATATGATGCTGAGAAGAAAACAGAGCAGTTGGCAAGGCTAAAGGCATCAACATTTTGGATTATCTCAAATTAATAATGATGCTGTCCATTCAAGTTGTACTGATACTTGGCAATTCTTGGCAATTCAATGGACCAGCTCTTTCCACATTTTCTGTCCCCCAGAGTTGCTTTGCAGAATGAGATAGGCCAGCATATAAATTTGATAATAATCTTTCTTCTTTCTTTGTAGAAAAAACACATTAAAACCTATGTTTAATTTTATGTATCTGCTGTACAATTGTTTTACTTACATTGAGCCAGCTTATCTTGCTTTTAAAAAAAGGTAAGAAATTAAAAACATTAAATAATAAAGTGGGATAGGGAGAGCAAATTTCTAAATAATCCTCCAGCTGAAACTTCTGGTGATGGAATGATTCAAATATGATATAGCTGAGAATCAATAAAAATAGTGCCAAATGCCATTTCTACTGATTGCTTGGGTTGACTGGCAGAAATATTCTGTTCGTAGAGTCATTTTCTGAAAAACAATTTATATTGTGTCTTCTGTACTTGAAGGTGTCCCTATTAGGATTAATATTAGGCCACATTCACACTATAGAGTAGGTGTCTAGCAATGCAAGATTGTGTAAAACAGATGGCATAAACTCTGCCCTTACATCCTGCATACATCCTGCATACTGTCGTGTAACACACATTTCAGGTTGTGGATTTTGTGTCAAGATGCTATGATATATATCTGTCCCATTATCCTCTGCAAATGCCATTGCATTGTGTTAATCTACATAATCCTTAATATCTCGTATTCAAAATTTCAACATCTTACTCATCTAATCACATAACTTAAGATAGCATCATGCAAGGAAACAAAGGTTAAAGATATCTTATAGTTATTTAAATAAAATAAGGATAAAAATTATTTGAAAAGAAAAGCTTTGAATAAAGCTGTAGATTGATTCTTTTATGTTTCTTTAGACCAACTTTTATTGGATGTGTTATAAAGCAGTTTTTTCAGTATTTTTTAAAAAAAAGTAAGATGAACACACTTTTAATATTTTAAATACAAATGGATAAGTATAAATCTATTAGCTAAGTGAAACTAATTTCAGGAAAATAACTATGAGGCAATTAGATCCTAAATTAAACTAAAATGTGTAAAATGGGAAGCATATTTAACATTGATAAGTGCTGAGTAGATAAGTGCTTTCCAGAGAGAGTTGTACTAGACTAGTTCATTGTTCGTATTTTCACACCTAATAAGTTGATAGGCTCATAAGAACTATGCTAAATAAGTCTCTATTTAAAAGTAGAGAAATATTTAAATTGGCTAATAACTGAATTAAAATAGTACTAAAAACAAGCAAAATGAGGTTTGCCTGTTACTTTCATACAAATCATACTCCGTAATATTGGAAATCAAGCATATTTGCTTCATGTGACATAATGTCCATCTCCTTTTCATATCATCTAACATACGGATTCTTAGATCTCCCATCCCAGTTGCTGCTAATTTTGCTACAGAAATAGAACAATAGAATTCCACCTCAATTAATTTTCCATTTTAGCATAAGGTTAGAGATTTGTTTTAGGGTCCTCACAGATATAAACACAGAGAAACCTTCCCAATATGTTTATTCATTTATTTAGACAATTTATATGGCTGACCATCTGGGTAGCTAACAAACAATACACACCAGAAGTTATATTATAAAACCAACATAAAGCAATACAAAAGTATAGTTACAAAATAATCATAGAACAATAACCAAGGAACCTCATGGCCAAGTCAAAGCATGCAGATCCAACTTTACTAACAACCTGTGTCTGATACTTGTCAGAAAAGCCAGGTCTTCAAGGCTTCCTAGAAGGCCATGTGGTTGAATTCCCTCAGATCTCAAGAGGGAGGTCATTCAGTAAGGCTCAGTGAGACTGAGAAAGCTTAGATGACAGTACTTCACAGAAGGGACTCAAAACATGTCCATCCTACTGGATCTGCTGAGCTAAGATGGAGACTATTGGAGATAGTTGGTCCTGTAAGTAACCTGTCACCGTGCCATACTGGGCTTTAAAGGTGATAGCCAATAGAGCCAATTGCACTCAGCAGCTTACTAAGAGCCACTGCAGAACCTTGCTGTACACTTTTCTCCATGGACTGCTACATTCTGGACCAGCCCAAGCTTTCTAATGCTTTTCAAGGGCAGCTCCTTATATGAGGCATTTGGAAAAAGTCAAAGTGGAAACAAAACATACTAAATAGGTTGTTAATAGAATAAATTTATTTGATCAGAATGGGCCACTTTAAATCAAGTGATTTCATGATTCATGGCATGGGTCCATATCAAAAATGGAGTGGCAATGTTATTCAAAAGGCATGGCTAAAGAATGTTTAATAGAATAGAATAGAATTTTTTACTGGCCAAGTGTGATTGGACACACAAGGAATTTGTCTTTGGTGCATGTGCTCTCAGTGTACATAAAATACAAGATAACTATAACTCTATAATCAATAGCACTGTACGTCTGCTAGTATTAGTGAATGTGTGCAAAATATCAATCTTATATGTAAATATCTTTGCAACAGACAAAGTGATAGAAGATTTTAAAGAATGTTATGGCAAATTGCAAGAAATAATAAATCAAGAGATTTAGAATTACTAATGAAGTGAACACTGTGAATATTTGAGAATGGGGGAATCTGGAATCACTGGAAGATTTGACTGATATAAACACAATAATGCATGAAATAGGTTAATAGTGTTTTCTAAAAGAAAATAGTTTGTTGATAATACCTGCTTTAAGCGACATAAATGCAGTTTCTACCATTGGATATCACCAGATGGATAACACTGCAGCTAAATGGATTTTTGTAATAGGAAACAAAAGAAGGAGAATGTCATCCAGTCAACCAGTAGATTTCCAGATGCAGATTGTGCAACAGATTACTGGTACCAAATGCAAAAGTAAAGTTTAAAAAATTAGAGAGAGGGCTGCCACAAAGAAGAGGGGGGTCAACCTATTCTCCAAAGCACATGAAGGCAGAATAAGAAGTAATGGATGGAAACTAGTCAAGGAGAGAACCAAGCTAGAACTAAGGAGATATTTCCTGACAGTTAGAACAATTAGTGGAATGGCTTGCCTTCAGAAGTTGAGGAGTGCTCCAAAATTAGAAGTTTTTAAGAGGAGATTGGACAACAATTTGTTTGAAATGGCATACGTTCTCCTGCTTGAGCAGGGGGTTGTACTAGAAGACCTCCAAGATCCCTTCCAACAAAAAAACGAGGAGGAGGAGGAGGAGACGATCATTTGACCTAGAGAGTGAGCAATCAGAAAATAAATTCAATGTAAAGTACAGATGAAAGATACATTTAACTTATGCAAAGGAGAATCTGAGAACAAATGGGGAAAGATAGGAAATACTATGAAAGCCAATGTGGAAAAATATTTCTAAAATTTCAAAGAGGAAAAGATTCAAGTTGCTTTTGATACAGGTTGTCACAATAGCTAGAGAAAGGTGATGGATTAAAGCTTTGGGTGGGAAGAAAGATGAGCAATGATTTAACAAAAGGATTCAAGGGAAGAAAAAAGGAACAAGGAAAAATAATAAAGAATGTCAATAAACAGCAGAAAATAACAAAAGAAAAAGAAAAAAGAACAATATAAAAATGTTTTAAGAAGATCAGAGAAATCACACAAATTATTACTAAACTCAAGAGTAAAGGTGAAAGGGAACTAATGGAGGCAAATGATGGTGATAAGAAAGTAGGAAATATTTACAAAATCGATAGAATGACAAAAATATGTATTTTATGGAGAAAATCATCACCATTAGAAAATGATATATAAGAGACTATACCAGTGGTTAAATAAGCAGATAAAATACTTAGAGAACTATCTTAACTTCAGAAGGAGAGCTTGTGAAAGTATTAGGGTTAGGATAGAGCTGGTAAAAATGGAAAGTGAAAAATCTGGATTAACATTAAATATCCAGTAGCAATATCAACCAGCATGTTTAGTGAACTTACAGCGGACAACAACAAAAATGAAAATGTAGACACTAATATTTCAATGGATCAAAGAACAAATAAAGATGGACAATGAAGGGGAAATTAATTCTAAGGCAATGACAGGATTATGAAAGACAGGATATTTCTGTGACCACAAAGATCAGAATAGTTAAAGCAATGCTTTTTCCAGGAGAAATATACAGCTGTAAAAACTGGCCATTGAGAAAGTGCAAGAGAGAGAAGACAGATGCCTTCAGATTATGGATTTGGAGACGGTTACTAAGAGTAACAGGGTCTGCAAGAAGCCAATCAATTGATCCTGAATGAAATAAAGACAGACTGCTCCCTTGAGGCAAAGATCAACAATCAGAAACTCACGTACATTGGGCATGTGATGCAAATGGATAATGAACTAGAAAACACATGTCTGCTTGGCAATATTGAGGAAAGCAGAAGAAGGGAAAGTTAATGTTTAAAGTGGGTGGATAGGATTAAAGAAATAATTGGACTATCCTTGGAGAACTATGGTTTATTCCAAGGTTGAGATGGACAGCATTTCTCCAACTGCTAAGCATAATAACTTGCTAAGGAACAGAAGCTGTTTCATAAAACTCTAGCACATTAAAAAAAAGCAAAATACAGTCCAAATAATGTTTGTATTGTAATAACATGTTTGGATCTCTGTCAGATCACAACACAAACATGGATGTGCTTGGTACAGAGGTGGGTTCCTACCGGTTCTATCTGGTTCTATAGTAGTAACTCCGCGGTGATCTTACGGAGCCGGTTCTGTCGGTGGCTCCGTGGGCACCGCCATCTTAGATTTTTGCTGTTCGTTTTTGACTGTTGTGCGTGCACTCGCTCATGCTCTTTGCGTACACACTCAAGGCACGACTGAGCGAACTGGCAGTAAGAAGATTCAGAACCCACCTCTGGTTTGGTACCATTCCTACAACCTTTCACTCATACGTAAACTAGCTAAACACAGTTTGGCATAACATAATATGC
>JANHFT010003731.1:61553-93209 GCA_032467955.1 Pseudoxenodon macrops
ATATGGGTGTTCATGGGAGTGGGAAGCAAGGGGCAAAGGGAGATGAATTATAACAAGTGTGTTGACCTAACCATGCAAATGCTGGAACATCCTGACAGAAATAGCTAATCACACAATTTGCATGATTATGTATATGCACTTCAGGGGTGAAATCCAGCAGGTTCTGACAGGTTCTGGAGAACTGTTAGCAGAAATTTTCAGTAGTTCAAAGAACTGTTAGCAGAAATTTTGAGTAGTTTAGAGAACCGGCAAGAGTGGGGTGGGAATGGAGATTTTGCAGTATCTTTCCCCCAGGCAATAGGGATTTTGCAGTATCCTTCCCCCGCCACACCCACAAGCCACACCCTCCAAGCCACACACACACCTACCAAGCCATGCCCACAGAACTGGTAGTAAAAAAAATTGGATTTCATCACTGATACACTTGTATTATTATTTTGGAGTCGTCACAATTTGTTATGGACACCACTGATCATAGACTACAGTATTCTTATTGTAGCTGATAGCAAATGATTGTGTGTAAAGCAAGATTCTTTTTTGTTGGAAGAAAACCCGTAAGCCTGAAGGTCCCAGATGGTATACCCCCAGATGGTATAAAAGAGTGATATGAAAACAGGCCAGAAAACTTGGGAGAAATTCTGCTTTTCCATTAACTTCAGCAAAAGTAAAATGTTTTGCTGAGCACAATTCAAATTTTGAATGTAATATATTAACAAAGAAAATATATTTGATCAAATAAGCTTAATGACAAGCATATTATTAATGTATAAAAAATGAAACATTACAGCTTTCAGCAATGTAAGTAGTGAAATTAATCACCAGGGTATGTTGGCACACTACTGGTGAAATAGATGGAGTTATACCAATAGGCTAGCAATGCAACTGGGCAGAAAAGACTGTGTTTCATGTAATAAATTTTTATATCAAAACTCATTCTTCCAAACTCTGGTGTAAATCTTATAGTAGAGAATTTAACCATTAAAGTAGCATCTCTCACCTCTTGACATATATCTGCAGATGTTTTAAAATTGTTTAACTTTACATGAAGACATTAAATCCTTTGATAATTAAAAATAAATCAGTAATATAGATCTGTATGCTTAGACATTTGGGCTTCTCGTTTGTTAATGCTTGTTTCCTGAACAGTATGTTCTTCTGGTACCCAATAAGGCTCTTTTGAAATTGAAGAGAATGGCAAAGGTACATTGAAATTTGTTACATACTGTATATGTTATTAAAAGAAGAACAATTAAAAATGATTTAGTCAAATCTAATTTAAAATCAGTGCTGTTCTATTTATATTTCTAAATAAATGACATGCAATTCAGTGGCTGCAAGTTATATACTGTTTTGAATAGTCTGAATTTCTAGATTAAGTTGTATTGAAATTCAAAATACGGTAGGCTTTATAATGATCAACGACTTCATTTTAGAATTGTGTAGTATGGTGCCCATATTTCAAAAAAATAAAATTCAGAATAAATATAATAATGGGCTGTAAATGGACATCTAGATGTGATCCTATACACACTGCTTTCTTGCTTAAGCAGGTGGGTTAGTATTAACATGAATGTTCTTTAGTACAATGTGCATTCTAAACCACCATGTCATTCTGGTGGAATCCAAGAAGTCTGAGATGTTCTTAGCACCTGGACTTTCATTTTAATTAGTGTGAACCTGCTATAAAAAAGGAAGTGTTGCTGTTATTTATGAAGCAGAAGCTCGCAATTAATATTTGTCCCTTTACTTGAACAAAATCAAGTGCACTTTTAAAATACTATTCTAGGGACCAATAGGAATATACCAGCAGCATTAAGAGTTGAAACAGGCACCAACTCCATCTATAGTCTAATAATAATCAAAGTCTTGAATTACTAGAGGAGGATCCTCTCAATGGAATCCGATAAACTATAAAAATGTGCATTGAAGGATAGATTTAAATTGGCTTCAACCTATCAAATGGATCAATTAACTTCTCCAAATCATTTCACATCACCGCAACCAAACTGATACTGACTTGCAAATATCTGGTCTTTGAATGGCTGACCAGAAATAGGGTTAGAGTCAGACCTTCCAAATAGAACAATACTTGACGATGAGTTTGATTCAATATCATAAGATAGTCCTTTGAGTAGCTAGATTCTATGGTCAAATACAGATGATACCCAGATTGTTGGGGGCAATATGCTGCTCTATATAAACCACTTAGAGAGGGCTGTAAAGCACTGTGAATATATAATATATAAGTCTAAGTGCTATTGCTATTCCATCAGCTGCTATATCTTGAGAGAGCATATGTTTGTGCAGCATCAGAAATAAAAAGGAATTGCACATGTCTTATTCAACTGTCAATGATATGCCTCATCAAGGGCTCAGTACTGACAGACATTACTTGAGACAACATAAACTGGGACTCTAACAAAATATTATTTTCTTTCAGGGATGTGTGTGTGTGTTTGCTAAACTGTTCAGTTTATAATCAGGGCTGTCCAACAGAGAACACAATTTATAGAACACATTGGAGTTGCATGCAAAGGTGATTAATTTACTTAAGCACACACTATTTTTGAAGATTTTATCATATTTCTTTGCATTCTATTTTATCTTATACTTTATATTTCTGTTTAATCTCTATTTTACCTTAACTACTATATTTTAGTCTATTTTATGTCACCATGGTTTATTTTATCGCATTTCACTGTATCTTATCTCATGTTATTGCATCTTACAATGGCTGATGCTCATGCTTTGATACAGTCAACTGACTAATCAATAAAGTATACTATGCTACTATACGGTGAATATTTGTCAGTGGGATTTAAGCAATGCTCTGTGATTGACTTTTTGGCAATTCAAAGAGTGCCTACACTTGAAACTCACTGCTAAATGCAAGTTGCTTATGCTGCTGATTGTGTTGATATGAGTACTGTATCCCTGGGTCAAAAAATATAAAAGATGGTAAATCAGATAGAGCTGATTTATGAGATCAAGAAAAGTGGACAACCTGTGATAGCATCCAACATGTTTCACATGATAAAGTTGATGAACTGGTTAAAGGCAATTGGCAGATCACTCAAAAGGAATTTGCTGTCAAGCTTGGTATTTCATAAGAAAGGGTGGGGGGGTCATATTATTGATATTTTTCAATATGGACACTTCGTGCAAGATGGGTTCTTCTCATGCTAACGGCAGAAATGAAGAGTTGAAATTGCCCTAATTAGCTTGTTTCTTTGTACCAGCTCTTGTTGGATTGTTTATATTTCCTTGGTACGATGAGCAATATGTACAATTTTTACTAGGTTAACAAATTAAATGTAACAGAAACTTTGGGGGGAAAAGAGGTGAAATTTGCGAGCAATTATTGTCACACTATGAAAATAAAAGTGAGACATTTCTTTACAGCATTGTGAGAGCCAGTGAAACAGGGGCTCATCATCATGATCCAGAAAGTGCATAGACTATCATCACAAAGCTTCACCTGTAAAAATAAAATAAAATAAAATCCCATGCTTTAGCAAGAAAACTCATGGCTACCGTTTTTTAAGATGCAGATCATGTTATTCATATAGATTTCCTAGAACTTGGTACCACTATTACCTCAGAGTACTACACTGCAATACTCAAACATTTGAAATATTTATTAAACAGAGCATGGAAAACAAGAAGGAGAATCATCTGCAAGGTAACAGTGTTAGGCTTCACACTTCATGACCCACCCAGGAGGTAATTGTAAAGTTGGATTTTACTGTCTTACTCCATCCGTCATATAGTCCAGATTTGGTGCCATGTAACTTCTATCTTCTCCTAAAATGGAAATAATACCTTTGTGGGCATCAGTTTGACTCAAATGAACAGGTGGAAAAGCCTTAGTTGGAGACACAAAGTGTAAAGTTATTTTGCAACAGTTTTAAGAAGTTTGTCCATTGTTGACAGATGTAGCAGATGGTAGTGATCCATTGGAGAAGTAAATACAAGTAATGAAAGAGCTGATTTGAACGATTATTCTTCTATCTCATTTATTAAAATTGAAGTTATTCAGCACATTATATTTTCTCTGGGAAAATTTACTTCTCAAAGCCATTGTGAAGCTAAAATACTGTCCTGAATTTCTTAATGAGATGCTGATGCAGATATTAATATATACACCCAGATCAAAGAAAGAGGGAACCACTCAAAGTTGTAAGTTACCAGTAACAATTGAAAACAGATTTTATAATTTGTGGACTGTTTTTGGAGTTTTTCGAACCAGCTGAGACCTATATTCCAAATTGTTCTTTTCTGAAGAACTGAGAACTGCATTTCTGAAGAATGTACATTGTATTACCTTTGTTTCCTGGAAGGCACTCTATGTAGGGTTAGCTTAGAAAGCAATTTAGAAAATAGAATTAATGCAGCAAATAGAATTCATTTTAATAGAAACAGCACTTAGACTTATATACCGTTTCATAGTGCTTTACAGCCCTCTCTAAGTGGTTTACAGAGTCAGCATATTGCCCCCAACAATCTGGGTCCTACTTTTACCAACCTCGGAAGGCTGAGTCAACCTTGAGCCGGTGAGAATCGAACTGCGGAACTGCAGGCAGCCAGCAGTCAACAGAATTAGCCTGCAGTACTGCATTTGAACCACTGCACCATCACGGCTCATCATGGACATAGGAAGTTTGTAAATCCCTTATTGAAATAACTGCACTGGATTGCAGTTTGTTTCCACTTCCAGATACATCTAAAAGAGTTAGAAATGTTTACTAGTGACAAGTTGAGATGGCAAACTTTTATTCTTTAGTAACATGATGCTGCCTGATGACACCTTAATAAGTAATGCTTTAAAATACTAGTGATGAAATACTGTAGCTTTGAAGAATTTAGGAAAAGGATATTTAGAGGACTCCTTCGCCCAGACAAAACTGTCCATTTTTAACATTGTTATTGTTATTTTGTTATGAGCTGCCTATATAAATGGTTTATATAAACATGAAAAATCATGAAGTAGAACTTTCAAAATGGAGAATCTGATGTCCGCTTAATTAATCACTTCATGCTCTGTCTTCCTCTCTGCTAACCTGCAGTTAAAAATGCTAAGTATTAACAAATTGGAACCTCATTTGCTTTTCTCTTTCAAGCCAAGTCAGCATTGCTATTCTGAAAAACAAAACAACTCAGAACTCTGCTTGCTTGCAAATTTCTTCACCATTTCACTACTGCAAAAGAGCAAACCTGTTCTGGAATTTGTGCTAAGGACCTGTTGAGGGATGTTTGAATAAAAGTTTTCACATAATAGTTTTCTTGAACAGCTATTGATAAACTACACCCATGTTTCTCAAACTTGGCCACTTTAAGATGCGCAGACTTTAACTCCCAGAATTCCTGAGCTAGCATGGGTCTTAAAGTTAAACACATCTTAAAATGGCGAAGATTGAGAAACTAGACTACGCTGCTTCTTTAAAAATTACCTAGCCAGGCTAGGTCTTGTTAACAAACTTTGTGTAGACTATGCTTCATTGTTATGTTTGTTCTGGTTATCTGAACTATGCCTATTAAGGACAAGTAAAATATGCATGGAAATAATACCACATGGGGGGGGAGGAAATCTCTGTGCTTCATTACTGTAATCTGTAGTATATTTTTCCAGTTATTGAAAAATCAGTTTGTTTCAGTGCCCTTTCCCCCAGCCCTCATTGTTTGAGAGGCAAATATTTAAAATACAAGTATTTCAATAAATAGTTTAAATTAATACTTAAGTAACAGGCTTGCTGTTTATGGGACCAAGCTATACTTACCAAAATAATGTTCTATCACTGTTCATCATCATTCTACATCCTTTAAATGCTCACTTTAGCTCTTTTTAAAAGACTTTGATAGTTAAAGGTCATTCTTTTAGCTTTAGAGAAGCACTCCAGGCAATCATTTCCAAAGAGTTATGTGCACCTATCAGTTCTATTCATGCACTCCACTAAAGATTTAGCTTTTTAGTGCTTCCTACAATGGGCAAAAGCCAAAAAAGTCTGCAAATAAGGACATTTTGCCTAATGTTTTGCAGTGCCTAAGGAACACCATATCCCCTGAGATCTTCGCTGACCTTTTATAAAGATCTGGCTCTTTCCCCAGAAATTAGGCATGAGTATTGTGGTAGTATCACTGCTTGTTGGGTTTTGTTCTATACATATGGGTTTATTAACTATTAGTTATTTTAAATCATTACTTCATTTATGGTATTGATGCTAGTCTCCCATTGCGAGGTCGAGTGGCAATGCCTCTAAAAGTTTCTATTCTATATTCTATTTTTAAAAGGTTTCAGTATAATCTTTCTACTATTAACACCTTTACTTCTAAAATCCTATCTTTTACCTTAGCTGGAGGCTTTTCAGAGATTTCTCTGATTTTTTAAGAACATCTCTTAATGTTATTTTATTCTATTTATTGAAATCCTTGATTATCTTTCCTTGATGTTTTTTGCTTGATATTGATACTCTCTGTTATGTCACTGTACATCATTGTACATGTTCTTGTTGCCCAAAAGTTTCATCCCTCACCTTTCCCTGGCTATTAGTAATAGCAATAGCACTTAGACTTATATACCGCTTCATAGTGCTTTTACAGCCCTCTCTAAGCGGTTTACAGTGTCAGCCTATTGCCCCCAACAATCTGGTCCTCATTTTACCCACCTCGGAAGGATTGAAGGCTGAGTCAACCTTGAGCCGGTGAGTCAGCTGAAGTAGCCTACAGTGCTGCACTCTAACCACTGCACCACTTCGGCTCTATTATTATAGCTTGTTCTGATTTTTATCTTCTTTGAAATTTTAGATTTTTTGTTTTTTTGCTTTGGTTCTCTTTTTTCTTCTCATTCTTCCAGTCTCATAGTCACAGCCTACATCTTAACTTTTTTTTTACCTTGCCCGACTTCAATCAGTGCATTGCATTACCATCATTACCATGAGATTTATACAATGTTCTTGCAGTTAACTCCACAATATATCAGTTTGTAAAAATACCTTTCTGTGTGGATTGCTTCCTATTTTGCTGGACTTCCTGAAAGAGAAGCTCCCTTTCGCTTTGCAAATGTACTTTCCATGCACAACGAATGATTGTTAATTGAAGTTCTCACATTAAATAACAGTAATAATGAAGAACTACTGTATCACAAACATTTTGGAGGTTCTTGAGGACTGCAAGGAATATGGCCAGTGAGGCCACCATTTGGGCTAATGATGTTTATGCAGTACAGGAGTGGTTGGGGTTAGAGAGCAGTTTATTTTCACAAACAAAAAAAATTGCATGGCCCCAAATTTCCAAATTTGCTCCTGATTATCAGCAATGTTCTGGGAGTTCCAGAAATTGGTTCAAGGCCTTAAATGGCCCATAGGCTCAGAGTCTCTGACCGTACCTTAATCAATCAACAGATGGAAAGCAGATGCAAGGCCAGCCAGAAAAGCAGCAGGTAGTACATTTAGTTTCCTTTGTTTAAAACCAAGAAAGACTAAGTTTCACAAACTGATTCAAAACAAGCAGCCAAATAAACAGATTTCTATTAATTTCTTACTCACTAAATGCAGCATTAGTTTCTGAACTTTGCAAGAGGAACATTAGTCTGAGTGGCCTGAATGGAGACAATACTTCAATCATGCATATCTGAAATCAGCTGCCCTGTTTCAGCCTTTTTAGCAGTAAAAGAAAATGCTCTTCCTTCCATAGCCAATATGATCCTAACTCCTATATGTGGCCAAAAAAGGAGGAAACACTTTGCTGAGTATTGAAACTTTGCATTCAAGCATGGGATCTGCCAAGCCTACACAGATGGCTGATGATATTAAGAGAATTTTACCTTGTTCTGTTCAAGACACAAGCACAAAGCTTAAGATAAATAAGAAACTAATGGTTGTATTAAATCAATTATTTAACAGCCAAGAATTAATGTTTCAAGGCAAATAGGGATTTTAAAAAAGTTTTCCATTTACCAAGGGGAATCTGCGTATCTTGCAAAGAAAGGAAACAGTTCTGAGTCAAAATGCTGGATTTTATCATTCCCAAATGGAAGACTAACCATTGTTTTGTAGAGTCATAGAGACAGAAGGGACCCCTTTCAGTCATCAATTTCAATCCCCTATTCAGTGCACAAGTCCAAATTAAATCATCCCCCACAGATGGCTGCCCAGCCACTGCTTCGATACCTCTAGTGCAGAAAAGTCCACCACCTCTCTGCATAATTGACTCCTGTTTTAAACTCTTCATCTTTCTTAACACTGAATCAGAACTGCCTCCTTGTAATTCTGAGCATTGTCCCATGTTTTAATTTGTGGTTGTCTTCCATGTAACAATTCTTCAGATACCTGAACAAAGCTGTCAACAATAGGGGAGCCAAATGGTTGCATCTACTGTTTTGGACCCCTTGATCCGCTTTTGTGGACAACTCTACATGGAATACTATCATGTAAGCCACTAGTCTTCTCTTCTCGAGTTAAATCAAACTAAATATTTCAATCCCTTTTTTCTAGAACTTAATTTGTAGTTCTCTAATCATGCTTTCTCTGCTTTCTCTACATACTGCAGTTTGCTGAAAATGGAACATGATATTAAAGGTAGAGAATCTGATAAATGCAGAACAGAGTAAAATGATTATTTTGCATAATTTGGAAATCATACTAATATTACTGCTGGTTTCTTTTTCAATTAATCTCTTTTAAAAATAGGACAATTTAATACTATTTCTGTATTGGATGGAAATTAATTTGCAATTCTGCATATCCTCCTAACACTCTGAGATTGTATCTTCTTGAGGCAATAATGGACTAAGACAGTAGTTCTCAACCTGTTGTCTATAAGTCCCTGGGGGGCTGCGATGTGGTCACAGGGGGTCTTGAAGGCCTGAATAAATGATATGATTTAAATCTTGAGTTAAGTCTTGGTGGTCCGTGGCCATGATCCATAGCCACAAAAGGTATTTAAAAGGGGGTCCATGATGAAAAAAACCTTGAGAACCACTGGCCCAAGACCTTTCCCTCCCATCTTCTTTCTTTTTATTGGTTTTTAAGAAATCAGAATACTTGTAGCTCATTTGTAAATCTTCAGTCAGCCATTTTCAATAAGGATTTTTGTATTTAGATGGTGAACTATTTAAGAAAACTGAATGGAGTTTGTTTTCCTCATCTGACATCATAGGCAAATATCAGACAGAGACAACACTGACACAGCCAGCTTGATGCCAACTCAGCTTGGTGATGATCATTTTGACTACATAATTGGACTGATAGATTACTGCAATTTTGCTACAGCATAATCATATACTAAAAATGTGTGTGTGTGTGTCTAATCCTTTTATTTAGTCAAGCTCATAACAGTCCATTAGTTTTGTCACTGATATCATTTATATAACACTAGGGTAAGCTTTTCAAAGAAGGCAGCCTATGGAGAAAATGCAGTATAGGGAGAAACAGATCTAGCTATTACACAAGCCAATATGACATCAAGCCAGAAAGGAATCATGAGGATTCTCAGTGCTTCCAAAACTTCTCAGTAAAACATTTGGCAAACATCCCTCTCAGAACTAAAGGGATTATCTTTTAATGTATATGAGAATTGATCTTCAAAGCCAGAAAATATTGTGGCTGTTGTCATCTTTACTGAGCTATAATTCTGTTAGCTGCCCAGAGTCACTGTTGCAAGATGGGTGGCTATATAAATTCATCAGAATAAATAACATGAATACATTATACAAAATAGATATAATTGCTTTTCTTACTGAACTTACTTGAAAACAAACATTTCAAAAGCTGAGTGAATGTGATTTCTATTAACTTAAAAGAAATGTTAGAAAGTATTACTTCACAGTAGTGGAAGCTTTGAACCAACTTCCAGTGGAGGTCAGTGGATTAATCATCAGTAACTGAATTTCAGTATGCTTGGAATAAACACATATCCATCATCTGACAAAAATTAAAAATAAATTAATAAAATATAACAATAATAAATAAAAATAATAAACAAAAAAGAAAATTAAAAAAGCTAACTCGAAGGGCAGATTCTATGGAACACTAGGTCTTTTTCTGTTGTCAGTTTTCTATATTTCTATGTAAGCCTTCAATCACATATCTTAGTGTTAAACCTGCAAAATTGGGCTCATACAATATTATTCTAAGACACAATTTGTCATGTATTGCCAATGTTAGGGCCAACTGGCTAGACTCATCAATTTGCTAACTAAAGTAATTGAATTTACATATTAAGGCAAAAACGTACAAATTAACATTTAAGGAAACCATCAGAATCATATGATGTTTTCAAGATTTGGCATATCAGTATAAAGTTAACTATGTTGACGTACCATCATAAAACACAGCATTGTGTCAACAGAATACATATACTTAAATATGAAATACAATCAGGAATTCCATTGGTTTTAATAGGCTTTTCTCAAGACTATAATCCTGGAAGTTCCAGGTACTAACACCAGTACCAAACAGTACCCTCAGAAAGGCTGAACTGCACTCTCACGTAGAATAATACATTGATTATGATATAAAGGCCAGCTGGTTTCAAGAGAATAGTAGAGTGGACAGTGAAGAAAGCCCTTTAGAGGCAGAGATCAAGGGTGCTAAACTCTTCCTATGTAAATTTCACAACAGAGAAGAAAGGATAGTGATGTTGCTAGGCCAATGAACGTAATTTTGTGTTTTCCATCAAAATTGTGATAACTGTTTTCTAGCACCAGTTCTGTGCTTAGCTTTAAAATAAGAGCTTGCAGCTTCCTGGCAAATTACATACAGTATAGCTTCTTACTAATTTCCAAATCTCTTTGTAAGTGATCAGTTCAGGTCTCTGGTAAGGAATTATCTATCTGCTGTTTGGGACGTAGAAAAGAGGCTACAAGCTGAAATACCAGGCCTCACCTATTGTTTGTTTAGTCCCTTGGCATGTAAGAGGAGATCTAAGGAATGTGGCCTTTGATAAAAGAATAACTTACCCCCTGCCTTAATTGATGCTGAAAAATCAGGAGTCTGGGAACACCTTTTCAGACTAACATATTTTATTAAAAAGCACACATTTTCATGAGCATATGCCTTTTAATACAACATGTTACCTTGAAAAGGTGCTACTGGACTTCTGATTTTATGCCTACCAAAAACTAACATGCCTCTCCTCCTATAATAGTTGAGATTGAATGGCTCCTGAAATATTCACAATGTGACACACTACCTTAAGCATGTAATGCTTTGTTCCAAAGCTGCATTTGTAAACAGGGAATTTTCAGGTGCTAAGAGCCTGGCAATGGCCATGGTCAAAAAATCAAAATAGTTAAAACATTGTGAAAATGTTATATAATAACATCATAAATATCATAAGATATCATGACATCATAAATAGCATAATATCATAAATATCATAAGATATCATGTAAAAACACTAAAATCTTATAATATTGGCAAGTTCAAAGCTTTCCATTTTTGAAGTTGGTTTTTCTTTCAGTTTAGGATGTTGTGGATGATATCTTTGGCATCCACAACTGACTGCTGCCTATTCTGCTTGTAAATGCCCTGGAAAACCTCAGTTCAATGTCCAGCTTCAGCATTCCCTTAATCTAGTGTTTGTCAACCTTGCCAACTTTAAGATGTGTAGACTTGAACTCCCAAAATACCCCAGCCAGCATGGTTTGCTGGGAAATTCTGGCAGTTAAAGACCATACATCTTAATGATGCCAAGGTTGAGAAACGCTGCCCTAATCAATTTGAAATCCTGTTCAAGTATTTAGAATCTATCAGCGTAAGTACTCAATAATTCTTCTGAAATTTAGGAAGGCATAAAGATCCATTGTCATACTAGCTTATCAAATTGCTGTCATGCTGACTTTTCTATTAATGAGGTTATAATGGCAATTTGGAAGGTACAATGCCGGTTGTGTCCTCTTGAATTTCACACATAATTTCTTAAAAATAAAAAACAACAAAAATAAAGCTAATATTTATTCATCTTTCCCCCAGGAAGCAAACGTTTCTGTATATTTTACTATTTTAAATCTCCGTTTAAATCTCTGTCTTGGTTGACACTGAATAAAATCTAACTAAGAGCGATCCCAAAATATGCCCATCAAATTCATCATGCATTGCAACATGAAACCTGACTGGAATAATTGACTCCATAAGAATGAGAAACATTATCTAAGAAAAATATGCTGGTTTGTGGATGCTCATCCACTTTTTTTCTGTTACCTTGGTTTGTAGTTTGGATATTAATGAAAAAAAGAATATGGAAAAAAAAGGTGTATTCTAAAGACAGCATCATGTTATATTTCTCCTTTTACAGAAATTTATGTTACACAGTCATGGGCTAAACTTAATGTAACATGATACATTAAAAACTGCACATCAGGATTACAAAATGTGTCAGAGCAATGAGTTGTTATATCAGATCTCTCTTCATCTGTGAGGAGAGCCCTTTAGTAAATCATTCACAAAAGAATGCATTCACTCTTTAATGCATGTACATAAATTCCATTCTCCTTTGCTTCCTCTCACCCTGTTTGGAGAGTCTCTATCAACTGGAAATGAGTTAGGAAATAATGTTGATATTTTCACCCCACACATAGAAATAGCACCAGTCTTTCTGTGCAGGCACAAATTAATATAGATATACTGCCTGACTCACTACCGTAAATGGCAAATCGTCATATTTAAACAAGTTTAGATATTCTCCCTAATACATGGAAGCTACTTCTCGGTGCCTGATTAGTTCTTGACTTATATTTTTCTACTCCTACAATACATGTAACAGTCAATGGAAGGAGAATTGGTGTTGATATTGTAGAAAATGTTTGTTCCACTAGCTCCTACCAAATAATTGGCCATTTATTTACATGTTCACCCTGCAAAGTTGGTATTCATAAACAACTTCTGTGTATATTAGAATGTCTAAAGCAGGGGTGTCAAACTCACAGCATCATGTTGTCGTCACGTGTTGTATCACAACTTTTTCCCCTTTCGCTAAAATGGGTAGGCGTGGCATCCTGCCCAGGGGGTGCAAGTTTGACACCCCTGGTCTAAAGGATACCTGATCTCCCTAGAAAATTAATACATCGATGCACCAGACCTGTGAAATATTATGGCTAAGCCATACAGTAATGGTTTTGGAAACTGGGTTGTTAAATTGTATGAATCTAGCCACTCTGCCTTGCAAACAAGATTCATACTTTATGAAGTTATATGAAATCATTCATTGTAAATTGTTGGACAGATGGTTGGCAAAACAAATTTTTTTCAGCCATCTTAGAGAAATGAGGCTGTAATTAGGGCAGATATCATTACAAAGATTTTATGTAAATAATGGAAAATTCTGTCCCTACAAGCCACCTTGCCGACATCTTCACAATAAATATTTAATCTGTTTTAAGAGGAATGCTAACAAGGCTAGTTTCTAAAGATTCCCATGAGGCAGAGCACATCCAGAACTAGAGACAATCCTTTCTACTTCTAAGATGGAAAGCAAGTTTGGAGGCGAATGGTTGGCTAAATCTTCAAGTAAAAGTAATTCATTTCCCACTCCCACTGAAGTCAGAGGGGAGAGAGGTTTTCCTGTGTTTTCAACTAGCTTTGGAAAAGGAAAGAAAGGAAATTTTTGTGGGATAAAATCTTCCAGAGGCAGGAAGGAACCGAAAGCACACCAATTTTAAACCATATTAAATAAGTAGATGAAACAGAGTATCGCTTGAGAAGAGTCATGGTTATAGTATTGAGAAAGCAATAAAGAATATGTGATTTTAATGCATGTTCATTTTTCATCTGATGCTAGTTTTGTATGTAGCAAAGGTGGTCTGGAGACTGTTGTTGCTGTTATTTATTTATTGAGCTTAAATCAAGGCCTACCTGACTCTACAACATTTGAGGTACTTTAGAGGGCAGGAACTTTTACACTACCTCATAACTTGTTCTTTTTAATAGAAGAGGCCAGAGTTGTGTTCATAGGCAAGCTATAAATTTCCCAGGCTATAGGTAATATTTTCAGTAGTATAGTTAACTGGAATGAATACATAGGCAATGCTTCATTCTGCATCAAACCCAAGGATGTACTTGCCATCTTAGTCCAGAGGTGGATTCCTACCAGTTCGGACTGGTTCCATAGAGTAGGTAGCTGCTGGTGACATCACGGAACCGGTTCTGGTCCATGGACGTGCCATCTTTTTATTTTTATTTTTTTCTGGGGGAAAAATTTTCTGAATTTTTTCTGGTTTTCTTCTTCTTCTGCGTATGTGCAGAAGCTGAGTTTCAGGCACTGCACATGCGTCGCCATCTTGTTTTTGACCTTTTTTTAAATTGGAATTTTTTTGTACTGCGCATGCATGCGCATGCGAAGTGCATGTGGGCCCACACAGCGGAGGAGGCAGCAAACCAGCAGCAAGGTAAGTTAGAACCCACCCCTGTCTTAGTCGAACCAGAATAAATTGTTCTCAGAATTGTCCTCTTCAGAAAAAAATGTTATGATAACTTTTTAAATCTTTCTGGCTGCCAGAACGAACTATACTTTAATGCAGGAATTTTCAAACTATGTTCTGCAGAAATCTGATGGGATTCTATAACAAACTAATGGCAAAAAAGGGGTAAGTTTTTTAAAGCACAGTGTGTGGGGGAGAGCCACTTGTACCTATGGCAACTGAATGTCCTTATATGTGTCTGAGAGGCACAAAGCAGCAGGAGTCAGAATCTACTGCTCCCACTCCCACTTTTCCTCCTTCCACCAACTGGAAAAAACATTGAACCTTTTTTTTTTGCTTTAAGGAAATGAAGCTTGTCCATCACTGATTATCACATCATGGTAAATTCTCCAACATGGTACTATGGGCTGCAATATGGCATGCACCTGGCTTTATTGCTTTTAAAGATATGCTATTGTTGGAACAAATATCCATCAGGGTTTAGCCCCAAGTGGGAAAAAAGACACTGGAAATATGGTGGCTGCTTGGAAAGATGGTTTAACGGTGGACAGCAGGACCACATGATTTGAGTTCCTGGGGAAAAGGCGATCACGTTTCAAGATGTTGAAGAAGGAAAAAAAGGACCTTGCAAAGAGTCCCGGAGGGGGGGGGTTATACACTCTGTTGGGCTCCACCCCTGACCTTCCTTTTCCTGTGTAAGAAATGCACTTTGATTGGCTGTCAGACTTCCATGGGGTGGGGGTGTTAGCTAGCTTTGTAGGCTGTCTCTCAGGCTTGGTTGAGCCTTGCTGGGTGGTGATGTAATGAAAGGACTTTGGAGAATTCTTAATATGGTTGTCTGAAGGAGGTATATCTTTGTTATGTAGAATAGACTGGCCCAGCCCATTAACAAAGGGGATGGGGGCTGAGTTTCTGCTTCTGTGAGTTTCTACTTCTCTTTTAAGGAAAATATTCTGCCTGTTTAGTATATCCTAAAATATTTCATTCCTCTAGGAGGGGGGTAGGTGCTAACTTCTTTCACTATAATGGCCAAGCATCATCCTCTAATCCAATTATGCTTCCAGAAATGGCTCTCAGATCCACATAGGTCGCATAAATAATGTCAATTTAAAAAAAGGGTATTTGCAGACCATTGTTTTGAAGTGCCTCCATCTGCTTCGAAAAAGAAACAGAAGATAGGAATTTGAGGGAACATGTTGGAGATCTATAGATATAAGAGAGAGTAATACTCATTTAATTGTGTGTACCATATGCCTAATTGATCTTGGTTAATCTGACAAACTAAAGAAGATTGGCCCTTCCTGGCATTTGTATTGAAATCCAGGGAAACCTAAGGCAGCACGGTTAACAAACCCATGCAATGGGAGCTAGACAAAAAGTTTTGTCTGTGAGTAGAAATCATGAGCAAACTGGGAGGAAACATAAATACTGACCTTTAATTTTATAGCCTAAATTTTATTTGGAATCCCACCTCACAGAATCAAATGTATTATACTTATATCTGACTAGATATTACAAAATTGTGCTGTTACCTTATACTTACATTGTCTCATACAAGGATCTGGTGGAATTGTTACCCATCCTTCATTTACAATTATCAGGATTTTCAAAAGTGAAAAAAATGGAACAAAGGCATTTTTAAAAAAATAAGACAATTCTAAATACATTGCTTGCAATTTTGAGTTATTGCTATTGGCAAAATTAAATCATCATATTTCTGTATTTGCGTTTAGGAGCCTGCTTATAACTTTTAGGTTGATGTTGAATGAATTCCACCACTGAAACATGACTAATAAACCATGATTCAGCAAACAGCGGTTTAGTATGAAGACTTGTGTTTTTTTTTCTGTAAGGCGGTCTATTACTACCGTAGTGGGGTAAAATTTCGGATTTACAGCATCAAGCTGCTCTTCCGCAGTTTCTTTTTTTATTCGGGCAGAACAACATTTGCAGTAGAACAGCTCCAGGGGGAAGAAGTTTATTTTCCAAAGATGACCCATCATTTCTTATCCCTGCCTCTAAGTCTTCTCCCCCCCCCCTTCTTCAGTGGTACAGTCCACTGAGAGGCGGAGGCAATAATCCTAGGGAATACGTTTATTTCGCGCATGCGCTTTACCCTTTGAACGCTGTCGTGCTTTTGGTCGTGGGGGTCTCTCTTCCCTTGTTACCTGTTTTATATCGGCATTTCGTTTCGTCGCCGCTGGACGTTTTCGCTTACTCCCCCCCCACCCTGTCTCCCCATGGCCGACCCTCGCGTCAGACAGATCAAAATAAAAACAGGCGTAGTAAAACGGTGAGTATCTGACGAGTAGGGCCTCGTACGGGGGAGCGTGGCATGGGGAGGTGAAGTTGCTTTTTCCAGGCGGCGAGTGAAACTCCCAGGGCCGCGATTTAACTGCCTTATACCGACGCCTCCTCTGCTGGAGGAGGAAGCATCAACTTGGTACATACGCCCTTAGGTGCATGTGCATTAGGTCGGGTTTTTTACTCGGAACACTTTCCCTGCGTACAACAGTCCTGCGAGGAAGGTTAAATGAAAGAGATGTTGATTGGTCGGTGGCCGAATGTGAAATTGAACCTGTAGCTCCCATTTCTAGGTTTATTCCCTAATAAAATTTTCATTCCCCCCCCCCTTCCACCGTTTGCCCTAAAGCCAGGGCCTGTTTTCATGGGTTCTATATAGCATCGAGAGAATATGCAGTTCTATGAAATGGTATAGGGTTTTCCTGCCTAAGCAGAGGGTTGGACTAGAAGACCTCCCAAGGTCCCTTCCAATTCTGTTATTCTATCCTATTCTATATGTCTGTTTGTATACTGTTTTGTAGACACAGCTTTGGTGATTATCGACAGCTTACATACATATTTTTTTCCCCTCTGGCAAGTGAGAAGGTAAATGGAGCCTTTGATGATCTACATCTGTCTGGATAGACTGAACTACCATTTTCACCCACTGATTGTGGTGTCTTTATATAAAGACAAAATTTTATTCCAGTGTATCTGAAAGGTCATAGAGAAGCTAGCTGGTTCAGAAGGCTTTTTCTACTTACTGGTAATACCTGTATTAACTGTATAGTCCAGATTATTTGCCACAGTTACTGATGATGATTAGTAACTGTGGCAAAGTACAACGGCAAAAGTTGTTTGATTGTAAATTGTCAGTTGTAATCCATCCACACTTGTGATTTTTGTTTGCATAGTCACAGCTATCTGGTATTCCATGGTCATTTAAATGTGTATAATACAATAGTCAAAACATATTTCCAACTCTAAATGAACTGGCTTCAAGTTACGTTCAAGACATATGTAATGCAATAATATTTATTGCGTAAAGTAGCACATCTACATATGAAATGTAATGTGTAGATATATAGTGTGCATATATACATGTAATAACATTTGCTGTTTTGTAAATTTCATGCAATAGCAAAGACAATTTCTCTAGCTCGTAGAGTGGGAAATCTTTTTAAGAAAGGAAGAGTTACTTTGCTGCAAACATGTGACATACAAATATGATAAAGTAACCTTTATTTTCTTCATACCGTTTTTTGTGAAGAGTAAGAGATGCTGATTGAGCATTTCCCAATCTATATCCAGTTCTCTTCCAATTTAGACTTTGATTTCTATTCAGAATCTTCTGTCTTAAGGCTAGTTGCAGGTCAGTTGTGTAATTGTGTCTTCTGGGTGGGGTGAGGATAGAAATGGGGTTACAATTAAGTATTGTCATGTATTCACCAGCTTTTATAATGGTAGTCTCAATATTATAGCAGGCTGTGAAAAGGCTTAATGATCAGTTAATGAATTAATTTCAGAATTTGGTCTGCAGCAAAATGTTGCAGTTTTTGTAGGTTTAACATGTAATGGGGAGCAAAATATTTTTGTCCAGTTTCAGTAATGCACTTCCCTGAGAGACATATAGTATCAACTTTTTTATTTCAGCACCAACAAAATAATATCTGAAAGCACAGGATCTCCTTTTAACATTCCTTCATGTAACTAGAAACTTTTCAAAATAAAAGTATAAGCATGAGGTGCAGAGAGGACTGCATACATTGCTGCTGAAAAGCTACCATAGATGTCTTGGCAAGTCTGAAGAGAAGCCTCTGCTTGGGTGAGGCTGCTTATTAGGTGGGTGGATGTATGTACAAACACACAAACACACATGTTACCTTTCCTTTTTGTCCCTTTTTTCTTTTTTCCTCCAGGAAGTTTTGTTCCCTTATTTTCCCTTTCCAGGACAGCATTTGTTTCTCTTTATCACAACTTCATCCTAGGGGGTTCTTGCCTTATTGGCTCTTCCTGTTTGGGGGAAGGGAAATGTGCATGTGTAGTTGTGTATTTTTGTGTGAGAGAGAGAATGAGTGCCATATGCAGATGAGAATCAATTAACTTTACAAATGACATATCTTATTTTACAGGCAATTAATTTTAATCAACACCAGTTAACTCTTTTTCTTCTGACCCTCCCCTTTTTTGGAGCATAGTTTCTGACTGATGTAAATATGCAGGCAGAAATGACACATCTGGGGGAATAGTCTAGACATCTTTCAGCTGGCATTGGCAATGCTAGTTTGACAAGGTGGGCAATGAATAGAACTTTTGAGTTTACAATATTTTTTCTTTCTGTTCCTGTGGAAGTCGGTAGAGTATTTTAAATTCATAACATCTTCCTCTCAGATAAAAACACTACTTCATTTGCTAGATACTACCAAAATAAATAGTAAATAACCTGATCGTTTTTTGCTGTTAATGTAAAACTCAATGTTCTACAGGCAGTTCTTACCTACTGACCTCTTGCTCAGTGAATGTTCAAAATTATGATGGTGCTGAAAAAGGAGATCTATGATGGTCCTCAAAGTTGCAGTGGTCCCATGGCCATGATTCAAGCTCTTAGTAACTGGTGCAATTTATGACAGGTACATCATTCCATAGTCACATGATCCCCATTTGTGACTTTCACAGCTGGCTTTTGAAAGTCGATGGTGAAGCTCTCAGGAAGTCACAAGTTGCAGTCATATAACATCAGATTCACTGACAGGGTGAGTCACTTAAGTGAAATTGATTTAAGTCTACACAGTCATATGAAGTTTCCTCTTTTAACTTTGTTGCTTAGCAGTAAAGTTGTGGTTGGTAAGTGAGGACTTCCTGTGTTTTAAATTGTTTGCTTATTTATGATTTGTATGTTTCAGAGTCCATACTTAGCTTGTATGTACATACCTGAGCTGCCTTCTAGACCTAGAGATTTCATAGGTTTGCCTTTGCCTTGACTGCTGGATAAGTGATATGGTTCTTCATGCACTTAAATATAATGCCAAGGTCTTCACAACATAACATTTTCTCTGCTTCAAGGATGTTTTGCACAGTCCTGGTAGGCACAAATGTTTCATTGTAAATTTCTCTGAATTTGTTTTCTTTAAATAAAATTCACTAACATATTTCTTAATCTTCTCAGCTTACCCCTATTCCAGTAAGAAACTCCTCCTTGCCCACAAAAAACAACCAACCTCATATCTGATAGCATCTTTGTTGCATTGCTTGAATTGTTTTATTTCTGTTTCTTCAATCTGTGGATGTTAACAGAATTTTGGGGAAATGTATATGGTCCTTTTTTGACGGTAGGTAATGGCCGTGAACAGTTGTTGAGACTAGTCTTTCACTTGAAGAATTTTTTATTTTCTTGGTTGTATTCCCTAGATCACGGGTGTCAAACTCATTGCGTCATGTTGATGTCACTTGACGTATCGTGACATTTTTTTGCCTGGGGTAGGCATGGCCTGCACATGACACATCCGGCACGCGGGCTGCCAGTTTGACACTCCTGCCCTAGAAGTTATAACTGGGGAATAAAATTTATATTCCACCATAACTAGTTGATCTATACCATTGTAATAATTGTGTAGGAAGCAGTTAAACAAATCTTTGCTGGACTAGAAGACTAGGTAAAATGGTGTGACTTAAGTGCAATTGTTTGTTGGTTATAATTGTCAATTCGCTGACTGCTACACGTCAGAAATTTGGATGTTTTTGTTTACATGGTCACATCAGCGTGTTCATTTATAAGGGTTCTGACAGTGAAGCAAATAGGATATTTGCAGTAGAGGAACTTTCAAGATAATCAGGTCTAGTATAGAATAAGGCCCATTTGACATCCCATTCTGCTGCAGAAGTGGCCAGTACAATAGCATTTTTCTAGAAGTCTAAAAAGGGTGCATATAATAGTAGAAATGTGCTGTGTTTGCATAAGGCTTGAAGCATTTCCCCCCAAATAACTCTCTAAATATGTATAGTTAATAGACCTGTGCTGAAGAAACCCTACTTTGGAGCTGGAGAATAGTGCTTCTCTAAGCCAAGTTTAAGTGCTTGATTTCTGAAAAAGATAATAGCTTTGCAGGATCAGGCACATCTAAATGATGCTGATTATCTGCTCATATTTCAGTGAACTTTCCACTATCATGTAACTGCAATTTATTTGATTGGTTGGGTAAATGCTCTGTGGAATGTCACTGTGAGTGTTCTTTTGGACTTGTTGGTAGATTTCAGTATTTTTCAGTGTGATGTCCTTCCAAATGACCACTTTCATCCTAGTTTGTATACCACCAACTCCCAATGACTTTGTCAAGTTATACTTAGGAGGTGATGAAGATCAATTGTTTGACACATAGGCTATTCATCTAGTGTCCCCAATATTTGTCAGCATCTATCTGAATATGCTGAGGGTAGTCATATTGAGGACACTTTGCTTTCTTTGTTCTGCAAAGTGAGGAGCAGTAGAGCAGTCAATCTGTGAAATACTCCTTAGGGTAAGTTTGATAATTGCCTGGAAAGGTTAAACCCAGCAATCTAAAGATGTTGTTTGTCAGCATTCATATTCTGATTGTGGTATTGTCTCCCATTAAAGAGTAGTTTCATAAGCTGAGATTGTTTTTTAACCCTTAATTGTTCCTGAATTTGCTCCTTATAATGCTCCTTTTGAAGTGGTTGCATCTGGTACAAAATATAGCAACTACACTATGATTTTGTGAGATATGATTGTGAATCATGATGATTGTATTGAAATAACTGCACTAGTAGCCTATTGCTTATCAGGTGCAATTTAACTTAATATTGACTTTTAATTAATCAATCCATTTACAGTCCAACTGGCTGTTAAATCTGCTGGAAAAGTTATTTTGAAATGATCATGCTATCAAAGGTCCATCTTTCTGGCTCATAGAAGAAGGATTTATGTATTGGAATGTACTCTGTACCCCACTTTCTCAGCATTTAGAAAATTTAAAGATGTACCTTTTTTTGTCAAGTTTTTAATTGTTAATTAGCTAACATTTGTTTTAATTTTATCTTTAATTTTTTATATTTTTGTCTGTTAAATTGTGTTAATCACCAGAGGAGAAAGATGAGGCATAAAATAAATTCCTTGTAGTCATCCATTGAATCAGATTTATCCCATGAATGATGATGAGTTTCCCAGCATATGGCAGAGTATATTACCCTCATATTTCTTATATTAAGGAACTGACCACAATCAACCACACTCCTACATTTTCACTAAAGATATAAGAATTTTGGATCATATACAGTAATATAATGCTAAGCATGGTATACAGAGTCTCTACAAAAGTGTTATTGGCTACAGTTTATAAGTATTACCCATAAACACCTCATGCACACTTCTACTTAAATTTCCCTAATAGAATTTGACCAGGGTTAGGGAGACAAGGCTTCAAGGCTTAAAGGTAGTATAAATGAATGAAATGAAATGAATGAATGAAAATTTCTACCTATAATTTGCATCAGTATAACTTAAACACAAATATATTTCTTTAAAATATCAGTTTGACCTTTATTTGTCTTTGCAACTTTAAGTAATACTAGTAGAGAATTACCATTATGACTTTTGTCTTAACAGGCATCATTTTGAGTGGATCCAATAATGTTATAGGTTTTCTAATTTTTCTAATCTTCACGGATATATTTTTCACGGGCAGATAAAGGAAATAATTGGTTTTTGCTATATATTGAAAATCAAAATTATTTGGTTTTGGAAATCTGAACTGTCCTTCCACAGTAGCTCAGTGCATGCAGAATTCAGTTTTGGGAAAGTATGAGGGTTTTTTTGGGTGGACAAACTACCGTAGTTCATCTGTGTTAACTATCACTCCACTAATAGGAATGAGTTGAACATTTTATTACTCTTCTTGGACCCTTTATTTTTATTGTGCAGTAATTAATTATCTTAGAGCCCTGGTGACACAATGGTTAAAGTGCAGTATTGCAGGCAAACTTTACCCAGAGCCTGGAGTTTGATCCTGAAGGTTTGATCCTTCTTCCGAGGTCAGTAAAATGAGGGCCCAGATTATTGGAGGCAATATGCAAATAATGCTTTTACATTGTAAACTGCCTAGAAAGTTCTGTAAAGACTTACCGGGCAGTTTATAAGCCTAAATGTTATTGCTATTCCTATTATATGCTTAATAGCTGGATTTTGTGAAATGATGTGTAATCTACGTATATCACTGAAGAGTAGCTGCAATTAGCGTAATATTTTTGCTTTAACTAATAGATGTTGATTTTTTAAATGTTGTCTTCATTTGCCTATTAAACTGCTCTCTCTTTTTTTAGCTATTTCAATATCACAGAGGCTTTAAAAGCTGCTAAATGAATGTAGTATATTAGGGACATGTGAAAGTAGTACTGACATTTGCCCATAGTTTCTCTCTGATTAAATGAAACTGACACCAGTAGATTAGAATGAGACTAAGACAATTCACATTGCAATTGTGTTAGTTTAACTTTAACAATCTTTTAACACTCTTCTTTAAATGTAGCTGACATACCATAATTACAAATCTACAAGCCTTGATTATAGAATTTTGCATCATGAACCTATGGGAGAAGTGTATTGATTTTTTGGGGTAAGTCAGACTTCTTAAAAACCACCTTTCCAAAAATGGAATCTTCAAGTTTGTTCTTATGCCTGCAGCTTTAGTATATTCTTGCTGTGCTATATAAAGCAGTCGCAATGCCAAATGTTAAATAACCTATTAGTAAAATTTTTAAAGAAACCAAAAACATTTTTCTCCCTGAAAACTAGGAAAAACTTCTATTTCTAATATAATTACATCATGGTGTACCCTTTATTTAATAGACAGATAAACTGAAGAGTGACAGGCCAATCACAGGAAGTAGGAAAAAAGTGGTGGGTATAACCGGGCATATTGCCTCTCTCTCCACAGTATCTCCCCTCTTCCTTTTCATGAACAGCATTTAGTGTGGTATAGTCTGCCAGTTGCCCCCTGCTCTTCTTAGAGCCTTTGTTCCAGGGTAAAATGCACTTACCTTTGCTACCGGCTTGGAGATGTGAGCGCGCTTGCTACGCTTGTGTGCGCCTCTTCTTTGCATGAACAGAACCTTCTGCACATGCGCAGAGGGTCAGCGCACGGGACGTGATGATGTCCGGACGGGGAGCCGAGAGGGGCAGCAGCCGGGAAGCATCAGTGCATCCTCTCTGTTCAACCAGGTCGAGCGGCTTTTGCTGCGGCGCGGTTGTTCCAGACTTTGGCTCTTTCTCTGGGCATTGAGAAGGTGAGTGTGGCCAATCGCTTGCTCGCTTCGCTGCCGAAGCCCCTCAAGACAATTTTTTGACATAAAGCAGATTTTTACAGATCACCAGGGAGAATGGTAGGCTACTTTATGGTTAGCTCTGCTCAGACTTTCACTCACAGAGTTCCCAATGATACAGTTTGTGAATATGAGTTCACTTTGTTAGAATATCTGTATTTTGGGGACCTTAGAAGGTAGCATTTCCTTAAAAAAATATTCCTGGCTGTACACATACTGTATGTCCATACATTCATATCTCATTTTCTGTGGTTTACACGCCTTTCAAATCTGACAGGACTCTGCATGTATACATGACACATAATCATATACTACATATTGCTATCTCAACTTCAAAAAGTCTAGGATAAAAAGTTAGATACTGATGAGTTTAATGTTAAACTGTTTACATTTTTAATTGTTTTATGCCCTAGTAAATATTAATTTATTTTTTTAATTCTTAAAAATTCTAAGTAATATGATCAGGTTGACACTTGAACAAGTATTTTTGGGATTAAAATGTCATATACCTCATTCAGAATACAAAACGATGACCTATTAAACTTTCTAATCAATTGCTTTTGAGTTCCTAATGGAGCTCTTTTGTTTTCTCCTCAGAGAATTTTAACTTTTATCTAACTAGGTGGTGGCTTGTTTCACCAACATTTTTTATGCAAAAAACCTTTATGTTTGCTAAACTGAGCGATTTTAGGAAGAATACTGTCTTCTCCTACAGTATTTAGGTTTATCTATTTTTTTGCTTGTAATATTAGACTTTTTCCAACAGAAAATAGGTACATAGAGTACCACTATTCAGATTACATATACCCTGCACAATTACCTATAGTAATTTTCAGGTTACAAATTTCGGATATTAAATATGTAGTCCTGTATTAATTTAGCTGAAAATGAATTCCGGGGAATTCAATGGCATTTTTTCTGAGAGCATGCTCATGATTATGGTATGATTGCTGTAAACTTTAATATACCGTAACTATGTATTATATACTCTAAAGTCTATTAACAAATTTATATAAAAATAAGTGAAAAACACTCCTTTTTTAAAAGGATAATGTGTTACTGCACAATAGTGGCCTAGGCCCATTGTAGTCAAATGCCAGAAGAAAATCTAAATTACAAATTAACAATTTGATATGTTTAGCTATGCGACTTTTTTTTAAAGAGAAACAGAGCTTTAATAAAAGCAAACACAATTTTGCTAGGATTAGGAAATGTTCGTTTCTTAGCTGTCCAGTTTAGTTATATGATCTATCCAGGAAGTCCTGTGTGCACAAGGACTTCCCTGTTGCCAGCTGTGAGAATGCAAAGCTCCATCTGCCATAGTTGGCAGTAGGATCTTGTTGTGCAGATGAAGTTCTGGATCATAGCCTTTGACTTTGAAATGGTTGACTGGTTTACAACTGTTGAAGCTTAGTTATTAAAAAGCCTTAATCAAAATATTGAAATATTTTCATGAAGCCAGATTTTTGTATTGGTTTATAGCTATCTTAACTTTCTAAAAGAGATAACTGAAAATTCCAAATGTACTTTTTTTTTAGATGTAATTAGAATTGTCTAGTGAACATTTTATATCACTTTTGTATATTTATAGTTAAAAAATTAGCTGAAGTATAAGATAAATTATTGACTTAGTGTTTAATAATATTATCATTTTGGGAAACACTGAGCTGCAACCTCTAATCTTCTCCTTACTCCTTAATTTCAGCCATAATTTCAGCCATACTTTTAGATGAAATTTACAAAAAGTTTTATTATTGTTCCAATGGCGCCTTTTGGGAGGGTTTTGGGAAAAAATAAAAGAGAGGTACTCTGCTCAAAGGAACTGGTGTCTGAAGCACTTCTTGAGAATCATTTTTGAAACATGCACTGTCCTAAAACTAATAATACTTGCTTAAAAATCCTGAACACTATATTTAAAGATTGACTCACACCATTTGTAATCAGTTCTCTTAAAATAAAAATAAAAACTAATGCATTTCTTTTTCTTAGGCTCATGAGAAGTTCTTTAAAAATGTGTTGCCTACTAACCAGAATGTATATATGCTGATTTTATTATATGTCAAGGACTTTTTAGCTTAAAGGCTTCTTTATATACTGTAATTATATTGGCATGTGTTTAGTATTGTGCCATCCTGTATATTTTTTGTGATTAGCACATGGTATATTATTTTTTTATTCTGTGATTTGTAGTGATTTATTTTTATATAAAAATATATTTTAGAGACAATTCTATTACTTTGGCACGGAGCATAAAATTAGGATTCAACCATCCGGATACAGAAATGTATGACTTGATATATCAGTGGGCTATTTTGAGGATCAGAATAGTTTTCTCTATGATCTTCTCTTATACAAATTATTTTTCTGGATTTTTTCTTGTCATTAAAGTTTCATATTTACATTATCTTAAAAATGATCTTCAGATTCATTGGCTTCAGTGACAGGATTTGAGATTAAGAATTAATCCAATGCACATAAATGAGTTTTTTTTTTAAAAACAAAATATAACCCTCAGAATTCTGCCAAAAGCAAAACGTTGACATTGGTGTTACTGGAATTCTTAAAATATATGCCCAGTACTTATAAGCAAATATACTCACAGAAGGAGAGAAGCTAGACAATTACTTAGCTTTAAAAATAGGGGAAATTTAATCAGTTGATTCCTCAAGTGTAGTTTTTATTTAGTTATATTTATACATTCATTCTCTTAGCAAGTCCCTATATGCTCAGACTGAATGACTAGCCTGAAAAGTAAGTTCCATAACATTTTACTGTGTTAAATCAATTTGGCTGCAGTAAGTAGATTTACAGTGATTTGGGCAACATTCCCGTCAGTTTTCCTTGAGGCATTTTCTTGTAATAATATTACAACTGTGTAATGTTTTTTGGGGGAAAGTAAGAACAGTGTAAAGGAGCAGTTACATTCATTTTTAAGTAAATTAACCCTAGAATTTTATTATAGTGATATAAATGTTTATACATAACATGAGTTGTTGATACTTAGATCACTCCTGCTTCAGTGTTTAATAGATTAAATTCTAAGTTTACAGGTTATATTTAGACTCTAGCAAACTGGACTTTGGTTAATGGATAGAATTTGCTGAATCTGAGTTTTGCCTGAATTATTATTCTGCTGGGATTTCCTGAAGAATGCTTTATATAATGTAAAATGTATTTAGAAAATACTGTCAGAAGCAACAGACAAATAAGATTTAGGAGTTTAGGGATTTTGATTCTAAAGATTATACTGGCACTAGATTTATCAAAAATATATATTTCATTTAATTGATTTTTTTTTCTGGAGTTCATGCTTCCCTTTCCAGAAGTACTTGCTTTGATACACTTCTATCATATTCCTGAGCCCTCTTCCATTTCACAGAGGAAAAAACACTCTCTGGTTTTGCAATTTTTTATTTTATTACTTGGATTTTCTTAATCCTTCTTCCACTCACATCAATTATCTCTGTGATATGTGACATGATTCCTTATTTCAATAGCAGAAAACAGTGGCTGCTCGTGTGTGTCTTAGATGTGGTTCAAGGGTCAGTGTGAAAAGAACATTGCTGTAGAGGGGTGGAGAAGTGTCCCTGCATTGAACAAGTGTATCTTTGGGCCTTAAAAACACCCTTTAACCATTTATTGGACAAGCAAGTGGTGGTCCCCTTACTCTTTAGCAAAGTGTGATACATATTTATTTATATTTATTTCTTGTTATGTTCATTGGAACTGTCTTAGGACCACATCAGTATGCATAGTTTTTTAGCCAAATACCTATTTTCCTCCTGTAGCTAAATGGCTTCTTTTGAAATCTGTTGTGATTGCCCTACAGTAAAACAGCTACCTAGTCTAGTCCTCCAACACCAGATGAAAAATCTTATCCTTCGTATTGAAAGCATTTCTATGACTAAAATGGCTAACACTTGATGACCATGTGAAGGGGCCTGAACATTTTTGCCTAAGAAGTGTTCTGAGTTTCTCTTCTAAGATTGGTCCCAGTTCATGTAATTTATATGCAGCATCTATGCTATTGTTAAATGGCAGTAAAATTGCAATAGCAGCAATTTCAACTTCGGAGAGGGATTACTTTACTGAAATGAAAAATTGGAACAAAACTCATTTTTCTGGCCATACCATTGAATCATTGCCAATATTTTTAAATTGCATGTCAGTGGATTTTTGAATACAACTATTTTTAGTATATTTATTAACAGATATATTTGTAAGAGTGTTTGGGAGAACGGCACAAACTTGAAGTACAATTTCATAGGCTATTCTAGTTATTTTCAGTCTACAAAAGTGGATTTTAAAAGTGTAGATTTAAGCACATTGCTGAACAGTTTTGTTTCTAATGAATTTAAAAAAAATAGTTATTTTTGTATATGGAAATATATTTAACAGAAAAGCTATATATTAAGAAAAAGGGAAAGAGTACAGTAACTTGACACAAATAACAAACAGTAGTAAGTTGACACAAGGGTGAGGAAAGAAAAACCCAGACAAAATGAAAGTTGCCATAAAACCTTTGTTTAGTCAATTTTATATGATGGACAATTTTTTGTTATATGGACACTAGTAATTAGGACATTAATCCTATGAAGATTTTACTACAGATGATGCCATTTCTAATATGTAATTCAAAACATGATAAATTGATGCAAATGTCACAGATCCACCTTTAATGGACACCATCTCTCTCCCAACAGTTTATTAAATTGAGGTTTGCTACAAGGTTTTGAATTTCAAATGGTGTGTACGAAAAATGGGGGAGGGGAAAATATGCCTCATGGTACACCCATGGTATTTAAGATGTCTTGAAAGAAAAGAATTAAGTGGATCTATGATAACTCTTCATATATCTGAAAAAAAAATTATTTATATCCTGCCTTTATTTTTTAATAAATAACTGAAGGCGACAAACAATATTTCCTCCTATTCTTCCCACAACAATGCCCTGTGAGGTGAATTGGGTTGAGGGTGACTGGCCCAAAGTCACCAAGCTAGCTTTCATGCCTAAGGTGTGATTAGAATTCAGCCTCCCTTGGTGCTTAACCACTGGACCGAGCTGATTGTCTATATCTTTCACAGAAAGAAGATTAAACTTTTACCTTTTATTCAGAATTCAAGTTATAATAAGATAACTTATGATTGTTTAAAATAACACTTTCAAACAATGAGAGGAGTTTGACCAATTATCTGGCAGAATAATGGGTTGGTCTTTATATATTCAATCAGAGGCTATCAGTGATGGTGAACCTTTTCGGTGCATGCTCGTCTGGGCTGCAACTCGAAAGAGGAGTTGCCCCGAGGGCATTCGTGTGCCAGAAAATGAACTTCCGGTTTCCAGTGTGTGCATGACGATCAGCTGACCAGCGCGCATGCACACGCTGAAAACTGGACGTTCATTTTCTGGCGCGCGAATGCCCTCTGGGCAGCTCTTCTTCCGGGAGGAGGAATGGACACTGCCATGCATGCCATGCAACATGGCTTTGTGTGCCACTTTGGGCACGTGCCATACGTTCGCCATCACGGCTATATAGCCTTCTATTGGGGATGTCTTAATTTGAATTCCTGTACTGAGTAAGGAGTTGGGCTCAGTGGTCTAAATAGTCCTTCCAATTGCATGATTCTGTAATCAAAACTTGTTATTTTACCTACATTTTTATAAGAATAAAACACCAACAAACTGACCATTAAATTGACAGTCTGCTATTGTATTTGCAATGCTAAATAAATAGGAATGTGTTTGCACATTATAATCATATATCAAGAATACCCTGCTACTGTGGCAGATTATTTTTTATTGTATCATCTAGTCATTTAATAATAATTGCAGAAATGACAGCTCCTTGCTCCTCTGTTGAATTTAGGGATTCTTTCAAGTAGGAAGCATAAGATTTAAAACAAGAAGCAAATGCACACAGTCATCACAATTGTATGAGTCTGTTGCTGTCAACTGGCTGAAATTGTATAAAGGGATGATGACTGTTTGCACATTGGACTGCTTCATCTCTGTGCCTCTTAAGAGGACTATTGATAATCATTTTCAGCATAGATTTAGTGCATTTTTATGAGCCTGACTTTTCACCGTAGGTTGATTTTCCAGGCATCACTTGCCTCTGGAGGCCAGTTCCATTGTAGGTAGATATGCTGGAAAACAACTGACTGCACTGTCTATGAACAGGCTTATTAAATGCATATATAGGTTACCTATGTTTGTTTACAAATATTTATTATTTCAATTGTGGATTTTAAATGATTCATAACTGATATAATATAACCAATAAGGGAATCAGTAGACCAGCTATCAATATGAAAAAACATAACAATTTATTACTGAAATATTCAGTGCTTCAGAGATTCATGTCCTGGGCACCTGCACCTTACCAGTTAAAAGAACAACCTCTTTACCCAGTCACACAGAGGTTGTTAGTAAAAAAAGCAAAAACACCCCCCCTAAGTTTTCATATTGGCTGTGATAAATTGACTTCTAAAGTTAATGCCAGCAGTTGCTGAAATTTATATACCGTATTTTTCGGAGTATAAGACGCACCTTTTTGCCTCCAAAAAGAGTGTTAAAATCTGGGTGCGTCTTATACACCGAATGTGGCATCAGCCATAGCTGGGGAAAGTTGGGAAAGGCGTTGGCGCAATGGCGGGAATGGCGGGGACAGCGGGAACGGCGGCAAGAGATGGCAAAAAACAGCTGATTGGCGGTAATCCCAAACCGCCAATCAGAAACATGAAAAACAAATGGTCCTGCAGAACCATTTGCTACAAATTGAGGCAGTTGAGCCATTGGCTGAGGACCCCTGCCACACCGGGCTTGTTGCTGGATGTGCTGCTGCCCAGACCCTGCCCGAGCCTCCCAGCCACTGCCCAAAGCCTGAGTGGCCACCGCTTCTGCTGCCGCCCATGCCGCTGCCTGAGCCGCCACTCCTCTTGCTGGCCTGACCCGCTTGCCACACCTGCCGCTTGAGTCGCCGCCTGAGCCGCCGCCCAAGCCGCACCCCAGCCGCCGCTCCTCTTGCCGGTCTGACCCGCTTGCCACACCTGCCGCTTGAGTCGCCGCCCGAGCTGCTGCCCAAGCCGCACCCAAGCCGCCTCTCCTGTTGCTGGCCTGACCCGCTTGCCACACCTGCCGCTTGAGTCGGCGCCCAAGCCACCGCCCAAGCCACGCCCAAGCCGCTGCTGCTATTGCCGGCCTGACCCGCTTCCGCACCTGCCATCTGAGCCGCCGCTCAAGCCAACGCCCAAGCCAGTGCCCAAGCCGTGCCCAAGCCGCTGCTGCTATTGCCAGCCTGACCCGGTTCCGCACCTGTCATCTGAGCTGCCACTCAAGCCAACACCCAAGCCAGCGCCCAAGCCGCTCCTGAGCCGGCGCTGCTCTTGTCAGCCTGACTCGCTGCTTTACCTGCCGCTTGAGTCGCTGCCTGAGCCGCCGCCCAAGCCGCGCCCGAGCCGCCGCTGCTATTGCCGGCCTGACTCGCTGCTTTACCTGCCGCTTGAGTCGCCACCTGAGCCACCACAAGAAGACCAGCAGCACCTTCCTGAAGGTAAGGAACATTTGTTTGCCCTTTGCAAAGGGTTAGGGTTAGATTTTAAAGCTATTGCCCCTTTGCAAAGGGTTA
>JANHFT010003731.1:98309-105443 GCA_032467955.1 Pseudoxenodon macrops
ATTAAAGCAAAGTTAATATACTAGTAGTTGATGAGCTAAATAGATCTCTGAGTTAATTTCTGCACTTTCTGGATCTGGTACTGCTTTCTGACTGTTTTATATGCATGGGTTCAGCAATTTATATGGGGGAAAAATTTATCCAGAATAAATTTATTCGGCATCGAAGCCAACACAGAGATGGAATTGCTTCCAATCCTGTACAATTTGTGTTGTTCTTTTGGTATGGCAGGGTACTTAGGAAAATATACTTTCCATTAAAAACATCAGTTTAAATCAGATATATGTACTTCTTCATTAATAAATTGTTAAAAAAGAATCAAAGGATACTGTAGTATAAAAACGTTTTGTTTCATAGTTCTTGAAGAAATTTATTTTAAAAGGCAGAAACTGGTTCCATGGTACCAGTATTTATTCAAGTGTATAGTTAACTATAAATGAAACAGGAGGTTCTTTTACCAACCAAGACCCTAAGCTAGTTTGGAACTGCCAAAGTTAAACCAACCCATATTTGTTTTAATCTGGAAAGCATTTTTATCAAGCATTCAATTTTTTTTAATGCATTCAACTCTTCTCTTTTGATGATGGATTCATCATATTATGAATCAGTAGCTTAGGTGCCATATTTTGCATTTCTGATTTTATTTAAGAACTGTTCTAAAAATAAATTTCAATTGTTTAGTCATTACATATATAATACATGGTTACCTGTTACCTGGTTGGCTAGCTAAGGAATGGTTGCAGGTGACACTAAAAGCAATTGTTCTGCAGGATCCTTGCTGCTATCATCTAGGAAATCCAGGGTCAATATCAGATCAGCAAGCTTGTCCAGAATGTACATTTCTTCTTTCAAGGGAACCTATAACAAGTTTCTAGTATATGTTAAATCCCAACCATTAAGTTTTATTTTATATTCACCACGAGCCTTTATGTTCATCTGATTTAATGTCAATTGATTTATCCTCATTCAGATATTCAAGTGAGCAAACAAATCTAAACCTTTTTGGAATAGAGGGTGCTGCAAATTTTTTATATTTGGAATGAATATGTACATTTTTCTTCCAAGAAGAGTTTCAACAAGGTTTTTTGTTTTTGTTTTGTTTTTTTATTTTTTTTATTTTGTCATATATATAAGATTACAGAAATACATAAAATGTATAAACATGGTTATGAATACATGACATGGTTACGAATACATGGGGACATTAGGACAGGGATGGTAGGCACGTTGTTGCACTTTATGCACGCCCCTTACAGAACTCTTATGAATGGTGTGAGGTCAACAGTAGACAGTCTAAGGTTAATGTTTTGGGGGTTTGGGGAAGAAACCACAGTATCAGGTAGTGCATTCCAGGCATTGACCACTCTTGCTGAAGTCGTATTTTCTACAATCGAGTTTGGAACGGTTTATCTTAAGTTTGTATCCATTGTGTGCTTGTGTATTGTTGCAGTTGAAGCTGAAGTAGCCATTGACAGGTAGGACATTGTAGCAGATAATTTTATGTGCTACACTTAGGTCAGACAGAAGGCAGCGTAGTTCTAAGTTGTCTAAGCCCAAATTTCAAGTCTGGTGGCATAACGTATTCTGTTGCAAACAGAGGAGTAGAGGAATCTTCTCGTGAAATACCTCTGGACATTCTCAATTGTATTAAAGTCCGATATGTAGTGCAGGTTCCAGACAGATGAGCTGTATTTGAGAATTGGTCTAGCAAATGTTTTGTGTGCTCTAGTTAAAAGTATAATATTACCAGAGAAGAAGCTACGCAAGATTAGGTTAACAACTCTTAATGCCTTTTTGGTAATGTTGTTACAATGGGCTCTAGCACTTAGATCAGTGATGGCACTATGGCATGCCGACCCATATCGATGGGAACACGAGCTCAGGTCCTAGAAAGGCTTTGAAGCCTGGAGAGAGCAAAAAATGGCCCTACCGGGTCCAACTTGTGTGCCGGGAGCAGGGGTGGTGGTCATGCACGCATGCGTGGGGGGCCATGTAATTATGGGTGTGGGCATGTGCATGTGCGATTTCCCCGTTCTCCCCCCACTTTTGCCATGTGATGGCAAAAAGGTTCGCCATCACTGACTTGAATCATTACAGATGAGTACTCCAAAGTCCTTAATAAGAGGGTCATGTACAAGGTCGTGTCCATCCAAGTTGTATTTTGTGTTCTGATTTTTTTTTGCCAATTTGTAAGACAGAGCACTCACATGATCACACTACCAATGCGTAAGACAAAAAATTGATGTATGTGGGTCAGGTCATGATGCTCCTGAATTAACTTGCCACTGGTGATTTTGCGCCCAGAGAAGGCAGGTTGAAGTCACCGGGAGTCTTTTGGAAAGTACTGCAGGCCTGGCCACAGAATCAAGGAGTGCAGGCAAGAAAACTGCCATGCAGCATGGATGCTGTTGCAGCAGTGGCACTCCTATCTCATCCCTAGAGTCCAATTTCACAAATAAGGTCTCATATCCAGTTGTCTGCAGAGCAGCATCTCTGAAGACCATCAGAATCTCCCAAATGACTAGAGCTATTATACCACCCCAGGTCACAACAGTGCCACGCTTGAAATACATTTCTAAGAGGACCCCAACACCCATTTCCAACCAGGGAGCTGATATGAAGAATCAACATGACACCAAAACTACCTTCCCCAAGGGTGAGTATGTCTCCCAACATATTTCTCTCTATCCATCGCCCTACTATTTTGTTTCGATTTGTCACTGTCGTTTTTGAACAGTGATGTCAAAATCAGACACAGCACTCCAAGTGGTGGGTTGAAATAGAATAATTAATTCATGTGAATGAATTTTTTTTTATTTTGATGTGCTAGTACACACCTGTGGGTTACTCTGTCAGTGGGACTGTCTGGTACAATTAAAGCAGAATACTAAAATTATTGCCCTCAAAATCAGTGCTGCCAGTTTCCAAGATTTACAGTTAATCCTGTTATAGTCAGTGGGTCCTTAGGCATGCATAAAAAAAGGAATGCTACAAACAGCTGACCCTGCGTTGTAGCTGTAACTAAATATTTCATCTACTTTAACCTCAATTACAGTAGCTTCAATTCTGCTTTGTTTTATCCTGCTGAAACTTCATTGTGTAGGCTTACTAATGCATATCATGTGTGAGACAGTGATAGATGCACACTGAATGGTTTGTACAGCTAAACTCAAGACTAGTTTGTCTTTTTTTACATTTAGTAATTATGCAGCAAAAAGAATAGTGATACTGTATTGTTTATGACTACCAGTAGTGTTTAAAAACTACTCAAAATACAGACCAAACTTACGACTACTGAAAAGCAACAGAAATTCAGCTCTGGGGTTGTTAAGAAATGCCTATGTGCCTGCTGGAACAGTTTGTTTCCTTGAGATCAAGAAGCAGAGATTTTCTGAAAATAGAGCTTCCAAGATATAATACTGGTCTTCCAATTAAATAAGTGACGCCAAGAGCCTCAATAAGTCAGTGGTAATGGGAGTTATGAAATAAACTCACAACTATCTTGACTAACAAAGGGAAAATTCCTTGGCATTAACCTCAATGCCAAGTGACCTCATGGGCATATCTATGCAGTTTTATCCATAACAATATGGAAGAGAATTATCTTCTTCTAGGATTTTGTTTCCATTTTCCACCCTATTTTGTCCTCCCCAGTATTTCCTGGTGGTTTCTCATCCAAGTACTGACCAGAACCAATTCTGCTTGTTTTTCAAGATCACAGAATGATGTCTAAGGCTTCCCCTTAACTGGCTATTATCTTGAGTGGGTGTGTATGTATGTGCACCTGTGTGCTCTCAAGTAAAAGGTGATTCCTGGCAACTGCCTGAACTTGTCTCAGCAGTTTTCTTGGCAAGATTTTTCAGAAGTAATTTGCTCTTGTCCTAAGGCTGACAGGAGAAGGGGGAAAAAGTGACTTGTCCAAGATCACCCAGTTGGCTTTGGGCCTAGAACTCACCATCTTCTGACTTCTAATGGTGCCTTAACCAAACTGTCTCCAAATTTAAATGACTAATTTCTTTATTTCCTCCTTCCATTCTCTTGCCACAGAATTCTATGATCTCTGCTTCATTCCCTCAATTAAAACACCCACTAAGGAATACAAATCTATACATTATTTCTCATCTAAGGAACATCAACCAATCAATTTCAACCATTAGAACCCAACCAGACTGTCATCCAACAACTGCAAAAGTATGATGTGAAATGACCTTAACTGAGGGCACTTTTTATCCTGTATTAGAGGGAACATTAGCTTGTGCGCTTTGCTGTATCACTACAAATAAGATGCAATTGTCAAAACTGTGCAAAGGAGAAAAACCCAATTTGATTGTAAATCTGAACAAAAGAACATTATAGCCAATATGATTCAGAAATGATGTTTCTTTCATCCACAAGTGTGCACAGGAAAAGCATCCTTTCTAATAACTATTTATTTATTTATTTATTATTTATTTATATATATAACTTTAAACAATAAATAAAATTTTAACTTTAAACTTTATTTGTGAAACACGTATAAGTATAAGATAACAGATATAAGTATGATTATGAATGCAGGATAAGGATAAGAATATATGAGGACAGGAGGAGAGAGACGGTAGGCACTTATGCACGCCCCTTTTTATGTGTAGTTATTTCTAATAACTAATTATCCTCCTTTCTAATAACGATTCCAAATGGACCTTTAGCACCTAGCGGTAAAAAAAATATGTTCCTCCTGTTCAATCTTGTTAACATTTGAAACATGCCACGTGTTTCCGGGGAAAGGCTGCAGTTTCTGGGCAGCCTTTTTTTCATCCAACTCTACAATCTTTCTAGTCGACATCATAGAAGGAACTTTTCCACCACCATCACCTACATATAAAACAGCCTTTTTATCCAGCCTAAATCCAACAATTACTTGCAAAGCGGCGCAAGGGGTGTGTGTGTGTGTAGTAAATATCCTGGCCGAGGCCAATCCAGCTGCTGTCTCCCTTCTTTTCTTCCTCTTCCCCACATCACTGCTGGGCGGCCTTTCTGCCTCGGGTGCCCCACGAGAAGCACTGCCCTCCCCCCACTTTCCTTGAGGGTGGGGACCGGGAGCTTAACCTCACCGCCCCCTGAGGGAGGGCGCTCACCTGTCCCCCGAGGAGGCGAAAAGAGGCGGTGACCACATCTCGAAATCTTCCAGAAAGTTTCTACTGTACGCGGGAGGGGAGGGGAGGGGGCCCAGCAAAAGTAGAACGAGGTCCCCGCCCTGGCCAGTCGCGGCAGAGAGCGAGCAGTTTTCCTACAAGGAACCAGAAACTCCGGAAATTGTGCAAGAACTTGCGGGAAAGGGGGGAGCCTTTCTAAGCCCCCTCCCGCCGGAGGAACTTCCATTCCTTTCCTCCTCCGGCCCTCCCGGTCGAGCTTGGGGACGAGGAGAGCCAGACGGGCGTCTGCGAAGGGACCGATCAGCTGGAATTTGGCCTCTCAAAAGGCGCCCACGGGCTCTCGGCCAGTGTCCACGAAAAGCGGGGCAGAAGAGGAGACCGTCGGCGAGCCTTTTTCCCCGTTCGGGGTTATTCCCCGTCTCTTCTCCTTCCCAACTTTTGTGTTTGGATCAAGTTGCAAAAGCGTCTGGCCCTTTTTCCTCCCTTCGCAGCCCACTTCTAGCAGCTGAGGCGGCGGCTGCGGCGAGGTCGCAGTGCGCCCCTGGAGCCGGCTCTTTGGAGAAAGTTAATTTTTCTGCTTTTTAAATTTTATTTTATTTTTTTTATTTTGGAGCGGGAGAGAAAACCTCGAAGCGGGGAGCAGCTGGTCTGGAGCGATCTGCAATCCGTTTGCTTTGGTTTCCCCCTTCCACCTGATGGGCAAAAGCCTCCATGGCGCTGAGCAAAGGGCTGAGGCTGCTGTGGAAGCAGGAGCCCACTCCCAGCGCCCTACTGGAGGCGCGCGGACGCCAGGACTGCCTGCTGCTGGAAGCCGGCACGACAGCGACCCTCAGTAAGTGCCTCGCATCAAGGGTGGTGGGCGTGGGTGGGTGGGTATGTGTTTGTGCCCGCATAGTACTCTGGACGCAACCACCCTACAGTTGCTTTGCTTGCCACGCCAACTTTGAAGGAAGGAGGCCAGGTCTTTCAGACCAATGGTCCACCCTGTCTGCCTTCCGGTTTCCAAGACAGCCAACCGTGACCAGAAGAATTTGGTTGGTTGATTGATTGATTAGTCAAATCAGCGTCTACTCTTAGCAACCCACATGTATGCTCTGCTCATCCTGGCCTTTTCCATCTCTTTGAGTGGTGCTTGCCTTGATGCTGATGCCTTCTTCCTTCCATTTTTCCCAGCGTTATGGACGTTGTATGCAAACTAGTGTTTGAGCTTTGTCAGTGGTGCCTTGTGTGGGAACTCTGGTTTGATTTAATCTGTGGTGGGGTTTTGTGTTTTTTTTGCTTCCTTGGTTGTCCATGGTAGTCTAAAAATCTTCTGCAATGCCAACTTTCCAAAGTAGTAGTAGGCATTCTATCTTGCTTCAGTCCAGTTGCAGAAGTCCAATTTTCACATCCACCAAGTGTTGCACTGCCTAATCTAATGTTTGTAGGTGTAGATGTGCATTTGACTTATTTATGCAAATATTATTCATTGTTTCTCTACCAAGTGCTGATCTGTTGCATATTTCTTTCTTTTTATAAATTAATTGTGGGATATTTCTTGGCTGTTGTTCCTGAACTTTTAATAGTTAATTTCTAAGAGACAAAATTTATCCACCCCCATTAGTGTCTTCAGTGTTAATTTTCCCATTGCCATTAGTTTAATCTTTATATTTAATCATAGTCCCATTTTTTCATTGCTTTCATTACAGTAGGTTATTAAAGTATAATTTCCATTTTTCTGTGGAGGTTCTCCATAGAAAGGGTGCTTTTTTCAAGAGGCAACTGGACTTTCTTGTTTTTCTTTGAAGACGTTTCGCTTCTCATCCAAGAAGATTTTTCAGCTCTGACAGGATGGTGGGGAATGGAAGAATTTAATTATATTCCATGTTGGCAAGGAGTATAAATCCTTCTATTCCACATCATCCAATCAGAGATAAAGAAGATTCTTTGTGGTGCAACCGGAACAATCTGGAACTGAACACACTCAAAACTGTAGAAATGGTGGTAGACTTTAGGAGAAAC
>JANHFT010003732.1:42012-52614 GCA_032467955.1 Pseudoxenodon macrops
ACTTCCTTTCCTTTCCTTTGAAGTCTTCAACTTCCTCCACCCCGTTTCTCCTTTTTCTAGTCTTCCGGTACCTGATAGGAAGTAATCTTGATATAGACAGAAGCTACGTTGAAATAAGGAAGAGGTTAAATTTATGACCATTAGCCACAAACATCTTGCATCTTCAAAATAATAAGGGAAATCGCTCCTCACAGTTCAAGAAACAAACTCGTTGCCTGCAGGGATTGAGGAGGCAATTTGCCACTCTTCACACCCTTCTTACATTCTGTGCAATTAAATTGACTAGAGTGATTGCTGGCTTCTTCAGACCCTCATGCACACACACAACCGTATACAAATCCTGTTCATTGTGAATCAAGTAGAGATGTTCTACAGTTGAAAAAATGAAGCAAGACCATGAGTGAGTGACAGGGATCCAGATGGAAAAACTAGATCACTGTCAAAGGAGCCATGAAGCCACAAAAGGCAACCGTTGTAACTCTAGACCAGAGGTGGGTTCCTTCCGGTTCTATAGAGTAGGTTGTAACGCGGTGATATCACGGACCCAGTCTGTTGGTGGCTCCGTGGGCGCCGCCATCTTGGATTTTGCTTCTGCACATGCGCAGAAGCTAATTTTTGCTTCTGTGCATGCGCAGAAACTAGTTTTTGACTGCTGTGCGTGCGCTCACCTTGCACATGCTCGAGGTACAACCCTGAGCAAACCATCAGTCAGAAGATTCAGAACCCACCTCTGCTCTAGACCAGGGGTCACGTCATCACGGCAGTGTCACATGACGTATCAGGACTTCCCCCCTTCGCTAAAATGGGTGTGGCCAGCACATGACGCATCCGGCCCATGGGCCAGAAGTTTGACAGCCCTCTCTAGACCCTTCAAGGCTAACCAAGCACTTGTACACTAGTAAAACATCTGGAATGGCTCTAGTCAACAATCCAAAATCTCCCCCTCTGGCTTTGTTGTTCTCCCCTGGCTTTCCTGATGAATGTGGCTGATTCTAGAAACTACAACGTTTCAATTGCAGCGTGGTTCTTTTAATTCATTAATCACGGTGGTTTTATTATTCTGTTTTTCCCCTGCATGTAAATATCTTGCTGTTAGTTGAACTTCAAGGCGCCCTAAAAGGCATTTGAGTCAGTCGACAGATTATTATGAAATGATGAACCTCTTTTCCTTCAGGGCAATTTGTTGGCAAGACTTTGAAACTTATTCTAGATTAACTGTTTTAGTAACACTCGTACCCCTTCCCAGAGATGCTTGTTTGTCAGATGGTTGGCTATATAAATTAGTTTTAATAAATATTATTAGCCCAGATCGAGGCAGTACTTGCTTTGCATCTGATGGTGGAAGAAAGTCAGCATTTTTGGTCTCTAACATTCTTGCTTAACACTGTAATATTTTAAAACAAGTTTCTCTTCCTAAAGTTATTGGGTTTTCCCCCCCCCAATTTGAAAATATATATATCTAAAAGGATGGTAAGAGAAAGAGAGAAAGAAAGAAAATCAAATCAATTGCCCATAATGTCAGATACAATGGAGAGAACCAGGTTGAGAAACTGTCCCAGGATAATATTTTTATTCCTTTCTCTCCAACTTTCCAATGTGGATTTAATAAACTCGCTCATCTAGTTATGTCAATCTGTTCTGTTCCTCACTGTCACAAGGGGTTGAAATAGGATATTTCAGCATTCTGAAGAGTGGCAAATGTAATGCCTCAGCTTATTCACCCTGAGCTGATTCAGATGTTGGAGGCAGAAGGAAGACACTTCTCTACCATTTCATCCAGATACGGTTATTATTCTAGGTCCACCCATGGTTGGATCACAACTGGTGACTCAAGAACTGACTTGAGTGGGTTGTGAATATGTTTGCTGCCGGTTTGCTCAGGGTCACGCTGAGTGTGCGCATGTGAAGCGGGCGTACGCACACGCGAGCAGCAATAAAAAACCTAGATTATGCGTAGAAGTAAAAATTAGCATCTGCGCATGCGCAGAAACAAAATCCAAGATGGTGGTGCCCATGGAGACACTGATGGAACCAGCTCCGTGACGTCACAGTGGAGTTACTACCAGTTTGATAGAAGCGGTAGGAAGCTACCTCTGGCTGTGGTCAACCACATAATACAGAAGAACAGAGTTAGAAGGAACCCTTGAAGGTCTTCTAGGCAAGTTGGCAAGTTTAAAGACTTGGGGACTTCAATTCCCATAATTGAAGGGTTGTGGGATTCAACTCCCATGCTGGCTGGGGAATCCTGGGAGTTGTGGTCCACAGGTCTTAAACTTGCCAAGTTGGAAGAACCCTGTTCTAGTCCAACCCTGTGCTGAAGGACTATGCCTATAACTTTGGGAAGTCTTGTCGTGGATTACAAGTGCATCCTTTTTGTCTCTCCCCAAATTCCCAAATTCAATGTAGTTCCCTGTAAATGGTTTTAATTAAATTCAAATTAATGAGAAGGAACCAGTTTCGGTAATCTTCCCTTAAACAGCTCCAGAATGTGATTCCAGAACTTCAACCTGAAACAGTTGGTTTTCTAGATCCTGCATTTCCAGATTAAAGATTCTCCAATTTTTTAAAGGAGTATAAAATTGAGAAATTAGGCAACTGTCCAATTAGAGTAACGTAGTATATAGTGGTTCAACAAAGAAGTTGCAAATAAAGACGTTTTACTGTATTGATGGAACCAGCTAGCATGTTCAGAAGAATCAAACATTCCAGATTGCAGGTACCCAAGAGTCAAATGATTGATTGCTCTTAGCTGGCTTAACCAAGTTCGAATCTCAAATAACCCTAGCTATGAGGAAGGAGAAAAACATGCCTTCTCCCTGTCCAGCAAATTGAACCGTGCTTAATTTCTAATTTCAGACAGACCTAAACAGCATCCTTTGGCTCCTGTATTGGTATTAAGCTTAATGAGAGATTTTTGTCCTCTTTGTTTGTCTTCTCTTCCTGCATAACGCTATAATTTACTTAATTATCTGATAGATTCTTTACTCTCTCTTTTTTTAACGGAACTTAAAATGGAAACTAAATTTTGCATCTCGGTTTACAGCCTGCTAACTAGAATCTCAACAGCCAAAGCTAGGTCTTTGAGAAGGTAAGGTTTTACATATTCATAACATTAATAGGGTTCAGAGGTATATTTGCAACAGATGAAAAGAATTAATTAAATCTCATTTGCATAAGGAGTGTTGCTTAACTGCTGGCACCCTATTAATGCCGGCAACGTCAAGAGACGGAGGCTGTCAAAAAAGGGGAAAAAATTAGTAATAATCAAGAAAGCAGAAATTGCCAGTAAGATGGGTATTTTATAATTGCTTCTGAAAGCTTCGGGAAACTAAATTGTAAAAAAAGCCGTTTTCTAAATCTATATTGTTACGTCTCACTAGCTTGACCCAAAAAAAACAAACCAAAACCCAAGATTATATGCTTAAAAATGAATGTTTGCTTTGGAAATTGCCCTCCAAACAGCCAGTTTTAATCTGGAAAGAATAAAATAAATAATGACACCATAAAGCGACACTACAATGAAGGAAAAAATTCACAGAAATGTAGGCCGATATTTTGCAGATTAAACTTAACGATGCTGTTCCAGATTGGCATTTTTGGAACCCAACAGAGTCATGGCAAAGTTTAGATACCTCTTGTATTTTTACGTGTGTTGAACTTCACAGAAACATTCACCAAAGTTGGATGTTTCAGGAGATGAAAACAGGTGGTGAAAACATGACAACCTGATCAAAAGTCCGTCGTTTTATAGGGGTGCTGTATAGTAGAAAGGGGTGGAGCTTCAAGGAGAAGGCCGCCATCTTTTTTTTTTTTTTAAGACTCTTCCATGGATGACCTGGGCCATCGGAAGAGCAGTTGAGAACCGTATTTGAACAGTGGGAAATCGTCTTAAAATGAAGAGATTGCTAAAAGAAAGAAATTGAGAAGAACAATCAAGAGGACCAACGTTTCTCCAGAACTCTTGGACCTTCTTCAGAACTAGAAGGCGCCATTCTCGGGTAGAATTAATGTTGTATGTATAGAATAAACAAACAGGGTCCAAATATCAAGACAGGCAGCTACCCTTGCTTCAGTGTCAGCGGGAAAAATACATAAAATGCACGGATATATCTGGGAAGTTGATGCCAGAGAATTAAACTTCATTAGCTGCCCAAATGTGAGGGCTTCTTAACTTTGATTCTAGAACAGGGGTCTGCAACCTTAAACACTAAAAGAGCCATTTGGGCCCTCTCTTTTTCTCCCTCCCTTTCTCTCTTTCTCCCTTTCTTTCCCTCTCTCCCTCTCTCCCTCCTTCTCTCTCCCTCCCTCTCTCTCTCTCCCCCTCTCTCTCCTCTCCCCCCTCTCTTTCTTTAACCCAAACTACAAACAGACTTAGTTTCTTGTTTACACACATGTCCTCCTTAAACCTCCATCCAACGTGGGGCTTGAAATGAGAAAATAGATGGAGGAGAGGAGTGGGAGAGAGTGAAGGGAAGTAGGAAAGGGAGGAGAGGAGGAAGAGGAAAGGAAGAAAGGGAAGAAGGAAAGGAAGGGCTGTGAGAACTAGAAGTGGAGGATGGCAAAAAGCAAGCTTGAACCAATAAAGCAATAAGATGAAATAGAACATATGTATAAAAGTTTTTTCTTAAAATGTGATGATATATATGTGAATGCCTGTATGAGAAATAAAAGAAAATAAAAGAAATAAAAAAAGAAATGAGAAAAGAAAACCACTCCTAGGAACGCTCAGCTCCTAAAGCCCATTTCTGCTGCAGCATTGATGAAATCGCTTGTTCATCAAACGTGAGAAGTAGCTTATTTTTTTATTTTTTTTCCCCCAGCGATAAACACACAACTACTTCTCTGTTTTTATTGGGCTTTGAATAACTGCCCAGCACCTCCTGGCTTTAAATAGTTGCCAAACTGGAGAACGGGAACAGTCCTCCAATCAATCTGGAGAACTGAAGAGCTGAGTCATTGGCGCCATCCATCATGAGGAACATAAATTCATACTGCTTGGCCGGGAAAGGCACACACAGAGCGGAGGAGAAACTCCGCATCTACCCACAATCCTTCGTGAGAGACCCTCGCCTGCCTTTCTCCCTCCCTCCCTCCTTCCTTCCGTGAGAGACCCTTCTCAAATCAAAGTTCACGCTCGGGGAAGTTCCTTTGGGGCCAGGGTGGGCCGTGCACTCCGTTTTTCTTACTCCCTGTTGCTGTTGCAAGCATTCATCACTCCTAGGTTGGTAGAACCGGGCGAGGAAACGACTTGGGGTGAAAATCGAGCTGGAATTTAAAGAGCTGTCACCGAAAGAATTGTAGGAACGATCTCTTTGAGATACGTTGAGGTGCCATCGATTAGATGTTCCGAGTCTCAGGCAGCCAACTTCGGTAGATTTAATGGGCCAACGGGCCCCATAGATTTAATGTTCCTGGCCTCAGCTATTGGGTCCATGTGAATCATAAAGGTTTCATTGTAGACCGTAAAAGGGGCATATCCAATGGGGGCCAGGCTGAGATCGGTGGTGGGAATTGCTTTATGAGTTTGAGGCTGAGAATGGTAGGGCTTTGCTCTCCGGTCTTCTAACATCTGGAGAGAGACATCGCAACGGTTACTAGAGAGATACAAATGATCCTTGGACTTCCAACCACTCGTTTAGTGACATTCAAAGCTACAATGGTATTGGGAGGGGGAAATGAACCATTTTTCATGCTTAAAACCATTGGAGCATCCCCATGGCCACACGATCAACATTCCAATGCTTAGCAACTGACTCATACTTATGACGGTTGCAGTGTCCCGGGATCACATGATCCCCTTTTGTGAACATCCGACAAGCAAAATCCACGGGGAAGCCAGATTCGTTTAACAACCGTGTGACTAACTTAACAACTGCAGGGATTTCCTAACACACGTGGCAGGAAAGGTTATAAAATGGGGCAAAACCCACTTAACAACGGTCTTGCTTAGCCACAATAACTTGGGACTCATTTGTCGTAAGTGGTGGGTTACTGTACTGAAGTTTTCACCTGAAGGTACTTTGACTTTCACCCTGGGACTTATTCCAGAAAAAAGTCATCCACGTAGGATCTCAGTAAATATTTACCTTTTCTTGTTCGGCATTCGTAATGGCCGTTATCTTACAAACACAATCTTATCAAGACAAAATATCTCCCGGTGTCTTTAATAGCAATCCTAACAACACTCTGGGCCACACAATCTCCCCGGGGGATTACTGTGAATCGCTTCTGAGCAGTTATAAAAATGTGGGGATTATGGATCCGATCAAAGATACTCTCGTAGAATTTGTAACAGCTGCTGCTGGGAGAATTCTGCCAACGGTCTGCTAGGAAGAGTTAAACCTTCTTTTAAGGAGCCGTGGAAAACTGTTGGATCGCCTAAATATTCATCTGATGTCACCAGGAGAAGCCAGATTGGTGTGGTTCGGAGTTGGGTTCCTATAGAATCGGTAGTAACTCTGCGATGATGTCAAGGAGCCAGGTCTGTTGGTGTCTCCATGGGCGCCTCCATCTTATTCAGCCGGTTCGAACTGGTTCTGGTGAACCGATAGTAGCGACCTGCAGGTGTAGTAGTGATCTACCCACCTGCCTCAGTGCTATGCCATCCTATTTAGCCACGTTTTCAAGCTATGTGCCCGAGCAAAGTGCATGCACAGAAGGTGCACGCTCATATTTTTTTGGTGCTGGGCAAACCGGTAGGTAAATAAAGTGAATCCAACCTCTGATCCCCATCCTCGGTGTGTAAGTTTGACAGGTGTTTTATTTATTAACTTGCGTGCGACCCCTAAAGAAGCAAAGATTTATCATTCCACCTGACCCCCTTCTTGAGAGCAGTGAATAGACAGGAAGCTGAAGAAAGCTGAAGATCGTAGAGACCATCACTCAACTTGTTCAATTTTCTTTGGCCTGTCCTACTATTTCTTTCTGGGCTCCCCCCCCCCACTCCCTCCAACCCATCTTTTCATGAAGGATCAAAATAAATCCATGAAGGGTGTCCATAAAGAGAGGCTTGCCCCCCAAGATATTTCTGCAGGGACTAAAACAAAAGAAAGCAATGGCCCCTCACCTGCTGTGTTCTTACCAAACTTAACTTCAAGACCGGGCATTAAATCTCACAATATTTTTTTGTCCCGCTGGGCGGTGAAAAATGCCATAATGATAGCACATGAACTGACGCACCGTTTGCTCTCGTTCACAACACCCCACTACATCAGCTGCTGGAGGTGACCTCCAAGCCGGCCTAATGGTAGGGCCCTGCCATCTATCAACATCCCATTAAATAAATCGGCGTCCATTTCTTCCTGCTTCCCGAAAGAGAACTCAAGCTGGTTCTGTTGAAACACCCTCCCGCTAATGGCGGTGTTCTCTCCGCAGATTCGGCGGCTGAATTTCATTTCTCTGTCCCTGTTTTTCTTCTTTTCCTTCCTTCCACCAGATGTAACGGAAGCTGATCAGGGTCCGTTTCTTGACAAGCACGAGAGATACCTTCACCTGGTAGGATCTCATCTCTGCTGACATCTCAATGTTTGGATGCGTTGCTTAACAAGGACTTTGTTGTTATTTTTTTTCCCTCCCCTCCGGGCTAAATTGGTTCCCTTGTTGAGTTGTTTTGTTTCCTCACCTGCCATCTTCCCTGTGAGGTTCTTGCTTGTTGCAACTTCTGAAAAGGGCAAAGTGCCCGGCTTCGAAAGGGCAGTTTTGAAAGGTTGTCCTTTCCTCCCCCTGCTTCCAAAAATAACACTTCACATCTTGAGAATGGGAGACACTTTATTCTTCTGGGCCGCGTCAACAATGTCGCGGCTTAAAAGGGTGTTGGGAACCCTCAGAAAACGCAAAGGTGACTTTGACCGGTGAGAAGCTTGGGGATTTCAAGTCTTTGTCCCCTGCGGCCCATGAGAAGAGACTTCCAAGAGCTTTAAGAGAATAATAAGAGTTGGGAGAATGTCTATGGAGAGTCTCAGCCATCCAGGTTTTGTTCCAGAGATGTTCTTCAAAAGGCAACTGGAGTTTCTCAGTTTTTCCTCGAAAACATTTTGCTTCTCATCAGTGGTAAAATCCAGATTTTTTTACTACTGGCTCTGTGGGTGTGGCTTGGTGGACGTGGTGTGGCTTGATGGGCGTGGCAGGGGAAGGATACTGCAAAATCCCCATTGCCTCCCCACTCTGGGGCCATCCAGAGGTGGTATTTGCCGGTTCTCTGAACTACTCAAAATTTCCGCTACCGGTTCTCCAGAACCTGTCAGAACATGCTGGATTTCACCCCTTCATGTCATCCAAGAAGCTTCTTCAGTTCTAAGCTGCAGTTCAGAACCAAAGAAACGCCTTGGATGAGAAGCAAAACATTTTCAAGGGGACTGAGGGAATAATCCCAAGAAAGTCTAGTTGCCTTTTGAGCAGCACTTTTGGGACAACCATGACCTGAACGAGATCTTCTCAGACCATGGTGGTCTTCTCAGTCCTTGGAAGTCCACCTCTTCCCAACCCAACCCAACTCAACTCTTGGGCATGTTTTCCAATCGCTGCGGGAATTAACATGACTCCACAGATGGCACTCCTCAAAGACACGAGAACTCTATAAAGTGTTGGCTTAATAGGAGAATAACACATCAGGCGGCTGTCACGGTGTGTCGGTAGAAACGAGATGCTTGTTTTCTCCACTTTGTGGTTCCGCCTGCTGATGAGCACTCAGAAATGCTAATAGATTCAGAGTTGGTTTCCAAACTGCTGCTCTGCCGCTGGAGGCTAAAAATAGCGTACTGTGGTGCACCACAGTTGGAAATCACACTTGTTGATCCAACTTTTTGTAGGAACAGATGAGCAGGCATCTCATTTCGACCTCGCTGTCTTGGAGATTTGTTTTCCTTTCCTGGATTCCTTCTTCCTCTTTCCTGGCACACATCTCCATTTCGTCTTCAGACTGGCACGTCCAACATCTTCCCATTTCTATTTAATTACCCTGGGAACGCCAGCCTTTTGAGGAATGCTCTTTGTTGTTTTCATGTGTAGTCCAGGAGTCGGCAACCCATGGCTCTGGAGCCACATGTGGCTCTTTCATCCCTCTGCTGTGGCTCCCTGTTGCTGGTCGGCTCCACAATTGATTGGAGGAGGTAGAGGAAAATGGACGCCGCATTAGGAGGAAACTCTATGGTAGGGGAACCAGATTTCCGGTTGCCTCCAGAATTGAAGGGGAGGGCTTCCAGTTAAGACATTTGTGGGTCTTTGAGTGTCATTGGAGTGCCGACCAATGGTGTAGTCCATCAGACTTTCTCTCCACCATATTTGCCACCCAATAAAATCAAAATGGTGTGGTTTTTGAGTTTCTTTCTCCTCTTTTTACCATCTTTCTCGGAACAGAGTCATTTCTTCTGCAGTGGTTTTTAATAGTCCACGCCTTCCTTCCCCATATTTTATAGGAAGGCTGGTTAAACTGAACGTCAAGCAATATCTTTCACCGTATCCCTCACCAAGGACCCCCAGATATTTTCCCTAATTAATTACAGAATAACAAGAGTTGGAAGGGACCTTGGAGGTCTTCTAGTCCATCCCCCTGGCCAAGCAGGAAACCTTATACCCTTCCAGACAAATGGCTGTCCAAATCCCTTCTGGAAAACTTCCATTGATGGACCACTCACAGCTTCTGAAAGGCAAGCCATTCCATTGATTCATTGTTCTCACTTTCAGGAAATTCCTCCTTAGTTCTCAGTTGGATTTCTCCTTGATCAGTTTCCAATTATAGAAGTTGAGAGCTCATCAAGATTATATAATATGTGAATTTAGAGGTTGGTTTTGGTTGGTTTTTTTTTGCAACAACTTGACGTGAATTGTAGCACATTTTTCACTGTCGATGGAAAACAGTGTTGAGGAACAGTGTTTTCTTCACTTCCTTACTGCCCCTTTATTCCAACTTTTTCCTTCTTCTTCTTTTCAATCGCCAGCAGCCCCCCCCCGCAAAGAAATAGACTACCCTTCCAAGTGCCTTTTCTATTTTCCTATCAATTCTTTTTAAAATTAACGACATCGATTGCTGTTTTAGGTTACAGTGTCTTAATTGTGCATAAGTTTATAGTCGACATGATGGGTTTTATTGCTGAAATAATCTACTCTCTTGAGTGCCGTATCACATCAAAGAGCAGTGCTGACATCTACGAAAATGATAACTAGCATCGTGGCTAAGACTTTTGAACAGATAATCCATCATGTATTTACCTAATTTCATTTTTTTTTATACAGAAGATTAGCTATTGGCTGCCATCTGCTTCATCTTGTAGAACTGACATCTTTCAAGTTAGTTGACCCCTATAAATGTCCTGTCCATCTCATTTTGGCCTGTTCATAATTTACTGTACATACAACCACTTGGGGGGGTTGACTGAGCCTCTATCCTAAAATGCATTTATTTTCCTTCTTATTAAAGGTAAAGGCTCCCCTCGCACATATGTGCTAGTCGTTCCTGACTCTAGGGGGCGGTACTCATCTCCATTTCAAAGCCAATAGCTGTTGGCAAGTTTATCTTCAGATCTGCCTGCATGTACCGTATTTTTCTGAGTATAAGACGCACCTTTTCTCCCCCTAATTGGGGCTGATAATTTGGGTGCGTCTTAT
>JANHFT010003732.1:52714-63379 GCA_032467955.1 Pseudoxenodon macrops
GCGCACTCATGCGCTTTGCACATGCGCGCACTCATGCGCTTTGCACATGCGCGCACTCATGCGCTTTGCACATGCGCTCAAGGCGCAACCCTGAGCGAACCGGCAGTAAGAAGATTCAGAACCCACCTCTGCCCTGTTCTAAAGCATTTCAAATGAACTGGAACTCCACTGAAAACAGAGACACTAAGAGGCACCGATCCAAATCTCGTCCACCCCGAACAATGACCCCAAGCAAAGAACATGAAACCAAGAAAGCAGTGATAGAGGCATTTTTTTTCTCTCTTTTTTCTAAAATCCATGATTAAAACCTGGTACAAACAGGTGAATATATAGATATATTTCTTTTAGTAGATGTAATTTTTTTTCTTTTTCTTCTTTCTTTCTCTCTCTCTCTCTCTCATTATACAGCAAATATAGAATTTCTTTTCTCTCTGTACAATAGGACGGTTTTGCAATGCAACGGTCCGACAGGTCCTTTCACCCCAAAAAATAAAATCTTAAAAATATTTGCACAAATGGGACTTCAGGCAAGTAATAGTCTAAACTGGAAGACTCCATTTGCAAAAGGCCCAAAAAGGATAATAGTTCTTTTCTCTCTCTCTCTCTCTCTCTCGTTCTCTCTCTTTTTTTTTAACAACAGGGGGAAAAAAGATCCTTCTGCTCCCTTTTCTAATTGATCTCTTTTGTTCGGTTGTTTTTACATTTTGGTTACTGAAAGGATGAAGACAAAGCTGTACAGAGTCCACAAAATTCACAGAATAAGGAGTCATGCGATGCAGTTGTGGTTACGCCACGCTCCTTTCGTATTTTCTGTCTGGCTCTCTTGAAATTCTTGCACTTCTTTCTGTCCGAAAATTCAATTTTATTCGTGTGTGTGTGTGTGTGTGTGTGTGTGTGTTTAAAGAAAAGAATTTGGTTTTTTTTCCCCTGACCCCACAGTTTATTTTAATGTTTACGCATCTTTCCTTTCGCCAATCTCCTCTCCTCGCCCCTCTCTCCTTTCTAAACCCCACCTTAGCGAGACCATAAATCCAAATATCGCTCTCTCTTTCTTTCTCTCTCTCTCTCTCTCTCTTTCCTCAGCCTGCTCTAGAATAATGATAGATTCCTCAGAGTTCTTTTCTTTCTTTCAAAGATAAGTCTGGATTAAAAATAATAGCTGCTGCTGATTTTTGTTTTTCTTTTGGTCCGTGGTTATAAGTCACGAGCCGGTGGTGAACTCAAGACTTGTGCTGGGCCGAAACCCCTTTCCAATAATCTAAGATGTCGTGCAGATCTTCGTCTTTGGCAAACTGGACCTTTTTACGCAGAGCGTGGCCGGCCGCCATATATTCCTCCTCCTCCTCCTCTTTGTGCCGCTTGTTCAGTTTGAAACGCTCCCAGATGCTCCTGGAAGGTTTACAAGTGTATTCGGGGCTGGAGGTGTAGCTCAAGTTATGGTACTGCGGAGAGAGCTGCGAGTAGGCCAAGTCTCTGGGGCGGGGCCTGGTCAACGGTTCCAAGATGGAGGGCTTCCGTCCCCCCATGCTGTCGTGTTGTTCCCCTTGATGGGACCCTGGGTAAGAGTGCCGGTGCTCGCTGTACTGCCGGATCTTCTCGGCTTCGGCTCGTAAGACAGCTGCCGCCGGCGTCACAGTGAGGATGGTGTCGGTGGTCGGTGACGTCTTCTCGATATATTTGGCTTCTGACTTGTGGCCGGAGCCCTCGGAGCGGAAGGACCTGGGGCTCCGTATGGAGCCACTGGAAGAAGTGCTGGACCGTTTAGGAGGGACCTCGACGCTGTGGTGCCTCTGGAGCGGGTGGCTGTAGCTTTCCTTGTAGACGGGCGCTAGAAAGCTATGCTTGCTAGGGATTTGTTCGGAGAGCAGCACCAGCTGAGGCTCGGCGGTGGACACAGCTCCCGACTTCACCCCTTGAAAGGAAGTAGATTCTGATTTCAAGGCATCGATGCAGTTGTTGATTATCTGGTTCACCTTGTCCACCTCTTTTGTGATGGTCGAGATCTCCGCCACGGAGCTCTGGCTATCAGGGGGCCTGGGCAGCTCCAACTCTCTCCTCTCGGGCTGTTCCCCCGTCCGCACTTCCATGTAGTTGCCCTTCGTAGCCTTGGGGGTCTCGCTGCTGTCAATCAGCTTGTACTGCTCGACTTCTCCCACGGAGGGCAGGTAAGGGATGCGGGTCATGGTCTCACCGCCCAACATCTGACCTTGGGAGAGTTGGGAGATGCTGGTGGTCTCCATTTCCGGCCCGTACTTTAACTCAATGATGGTCTTCTTCATGTTCACCGCCGTTTTTTTGTGCTTTTCTTCCTGGTGACGCCTCTTCCGCAGGCAGTAGTACACAACTCCTAGGACAATCACCATGCCAAAGAGGCACCCCAAGATCGTCATGATGTAGTGGGTGGCAGTTGAAGGCCTGGGTATTGGCTCTTCGGTGTTCTGCTTGTTGAGATTGATGGTGAGGCAGGTGTAGTTGTACCTTGAGACTCTGTTGGAGGACATCACACAATAGGTGTAGTTTTCGTTTGGGCCTAGATCCGTTAGCTCAATATCTTCTTTCTTTTTCAGCAGCTTTGCCAGTATATTGTAGCGGCCATTCTCAAATTGGGCCAGGGTGTACATCTTGCTGTAGGGCACAGGGATCTGCACACTCAACACAGCTGAGTTTTGAGTGACGTGCTTCACTTTCATGGTGGGATACAAACCGGGATCGATCACCGGGGTGTGTAGGGAGATCTGGGGCGTGGTGCCATCTCCGGAGAAACACTCTTCCTCTGGACAGGGGCTCTCTGGAGGAGGGGTGGTCACCGGTCTTTTTTTGGGTGGGATCAAGTAAGGTGGCATGGTGTAAGGGCCACCCGTGCAAAGAGAAGACAGCATGCCCAACGCATTGCGATATCCGCTCCGTCCTTGGCCCAGAAGGTAGTACCCGGAGTAGTCGGGTGGAGAGTCACACTGCATGCGGTCGTAGGTACGTGTCATGTTGGTGAAGCCCTCAAGCCACTGAAGGAAGCCCAGGAGCTCGCAAGAGCAATAGAAAGGGTTGCTGTAGAGTTCGCAGACAGAGAGTTTACTCAGGCCCCTAAAGGTGTTGCTGTCCAGCCGTTGGATCCTGTTCATGGACAAGTCAATGTTCATGATGTTGGGGCACTCCCCGAAGGCATTGGGGGTGACAGTCTCAATGAGGTTGGCCTGGAGGTAGAGGTACTCCAGCTTCCCTAAGCCCCGGAGGATCCCCTCCGTCAGGTTCCTCAAGCGGTTGTAGCCGAGCTGCAACACCTGCAGGTTGTATTGTCCTGAGAAGGCACCATCCTCGATATACGAGATCTCGTTCTTGGTCAAGTTGAGGTATGTGAGGTTACTGAAGCGGCTGAGGGAGGAGAACTGGACGCTCTTGATCTTGTTGTCGTTCAGCCTCAGGTCCAGAATGGTGCTGTTGATCTGCTGAGGAATGGACTCGTAGGGGGGCTGGTTCTGGCTGCAGATGGCCAGCCACACAAAGCCCTTCTCTCCTTCGATCAGCCAGCAGTCGGCTTGGACCTCGCTCACGTAGAGGAGAGAGACAGCTGCCACATAGGTGCACAGTGCTGATGTCATGGCCCACCGATGGCCTGCCATTGAGAAGGGCCACACCGAAAGGGGGGTCTTACCCTTGATCGGCCAGAAGAGGGGAAGAGGCAGCTCGGTCACGGCACAGCCCTGCCTTGACTAGAGTTTCTTCAGCAGCTTTGTCATTCTTCCTTCCTTCTCCATGGTGCTGAACCATGAAGAAGCATCTGGGGTGGGTTGGTGGAGAGGAACACAAGGGCGTGTTGGTTACACCAGGGTCAAGGTTCCCCACGTGCCATCAGCAAAGGCTCTGCGGCTGGGGAGTTGACTGTCTCACCATCATCTAAGAGGGGGGTTTAGAAGTCACTCAGAACATGAAGGGACCTGGAATTGAAGAGGTCCCTGGTTCAGACATCAGCTTTGCTCTCCTTCTCTGCATTGCTTCTTCTGCCTTTCTTTTTGTCACTGGTCTTCGTTTGAGTGTTGGGTTCCTTCTCCATCCTTTCTCCTCCAGGTGTCCGTTCCTCCAGAGGTGCGGAATCACAAGGTTGACCTGCCAATGAACAAGCAGAGAGAGAGAACATCAGCATTCAATGGGTTCTGTGCAGGTAGGAGAGCAGAGTTGGGGTTCCTCAGTTGGGAATCTACCAATCTTTCCTTCTAGAAGTCTATGGAGACTCTCAATCATCCAGGTCATGGTTGTCCCAAAGGTGCTTTTCCAGGAAGCAACTGACCTTTCTTTGTTGTTTTTTTCTTGAAGACATTTCACTTCTTATCCAAGATACTTCTTCAGTTCTGAACTACAGAAGCTTCTTCTTCTTCTTCTTAAGAGCTGACCAAGTTTCTTGGATAAGAAGCTAAACATCTTCAAGAAAACCCAAAGAAAGTCCAGTTGCCTCTTGAAAAAATACACCTTTGGGACTTTCCTTCTAGACGTTGACTTCATCCTTCCCTCTCCAATTGCCACCAAGTCCCCAACCATCTCATCTTCTCCCAAGTTTCTGTTTTCCTTCCCACCCAGGGCAGTTTATCCATAAATCTAGGAGCCACTCAGTTACAAAAAGAAAGCACGGATGAAACAGGGCTGATCCTTGACACAGGATTAATGTTTTATCTGCCAAAGAAATGGAGACCTTTTCTTTTTTCTCCCCCTCCGGTATCCATTCTGCTTGCAAAACCGATTCTTAACAAGAACCAGGACTACTCATTGTGTGTGAAATAATCAAAGGAGACATCTCTCAAATGGCCTAGCAAACATATATTAATGATGAAGCCTCTACTAAATGGCTAAATGTCCATTTTGTATATGTCAGGTGCAGTAAAGATGCTTTAAGGCAGATCCCTCTTAATATTCTTCTTCTTCTTCTTCTCCTCCCCCCTCGTCCTTCCCCACTTTTCAAGCCCGGTTTCGAGACACTCATCTGGAAAAACCTGGTTAGAAAGACTGCAGAGCTGAATAATAGAGAGGCTCTCCGTTTTGACCTGAAACGATGCACTAAGCTGGATTTTGCATTATGCACCAAACTCTTCTCCCATTCCCATTTTACGATTGTATAAGGAGACTCCGGGCAATTTCTCTGTCTCGCTGAGTTGCCCGTTTCGTACAATTTTGAGGAAAGAAGGGGAGAAAAGGACGGTGGGGCAGGTGAACAGTTCCTGAGAGAGACACCAAGAGCTAGGAGATGGCAAGACTGGCAGAGGGGCAGCAATGGAGGAAGATCTGTAGCTCAGGGTTGAAATGAGGGGCCCTTGGTGCTCTCTGAGATTGGCTATTTTCTGGTAGACCTTTTATTTACCCAGCTAGGGAACAGCAACAGTGCTACAAGGGAGTGCGGTTTGCACAGAGAAGAAGGAGAAGAGCAGGAGGAGGAGGAGGAGGAGGAAGAGGAAGAGGAGGAAGAAGAAGAAGAGGAGGAGGAGGAGGAGGAGGAAGAAGGAGGAGGAAAATAATTTCGCTTCTCCTCCAAGAAGCTTCATTGGTTCTTCTTTCTGCCAGAACCGACGAAGCTTCTTGGATGAGAAGCGAAATGTCTTCTGCTTCCTCAAGGGAAAAAAAAAACCCAGTCCAGTTGCCTTTTTGAAAAAGCACGTTTGAGAGTATAACAAGGAAACTCGTGAACTCCTTGGCTCAGGAACTCTCAATCTCTCTCTCTCTCACACACACACACAACACACACACACACAGACAATGTGTCATGAGAGCGGAGGCTCTCTCTGTCTCTCTCACCTCCGGGCCGGTAGACGACATCGTCCTCGGTGATGAAGGAGGTGATCTCCCCGTTGTCGGTCCTCTCGTAGCGCGACTTCTTCTTGGGCGGCTTCTTCTTGTTCTTCTTGGTGGACTCCTCGGTGGTGGCGCTGTTGTTGTCATTGTCCTCGTCTTCGCTGTGGTCGCTCTCGGCGTAGTTCTTGGCGCCGCCTTCCAGGGTGCAGCTCCGGCGGGGCCGCGCGTTCTCGCTTTCCCGCCCTTTGTCCCGTTTGTCTCGATCCCGGTCCTTCTCTTTCTCTTTGTCCTTCTCTTTGTCCGCTGTCATGATGCGCCAGGTGCCTTCTTCCGTCCTCTCACGGCTCGGCCTCCGTGAAAGGTAGACAGTCAGCCTGGGCTTCAGTCTTCTGAATTTCCCTCGCCACTCCAGGAAAAATTGGACCACGCCGGCAACCCCAGTGTTTTAAAAAAAAAAAAGGCCCTGGAGAGAAAGAGAGAAACAAAGTTAGCCAACGACGACGGCACCTTCGGCAACCCGCGATGCATTCGGTGTCGTTTACATTGTCAAAAACGTGTTGCGTAGATCGGATAGACCCAACTTCTCGGTCCTCAGGGACCGCTAAATTCAAAAAAATTTTAATCCCGCGGACCGCTAATATGATCTGTCTAATGACCGGCTGGGTGGGTTTGGCTAGGTAGTCATGTGACTGGGTGGGTGTTGCCAACTTGATGTCACTCACGTCAAGGGGCGCCTCGCCGGTCTCTACTCGTCCCTCCCCTCCCAGCCATTCCTCGCCTGCCCGCCTCAACTCCTTAGGGCTCCAATAGGAAGCAGTGGTTGGAGCTAAGCAGTCAACAGGAGAAATAGAGTTGGCAAAACAGCTCAGTTAAAATTGGATCTGGCCGAGGAGGAGGCTCAGCAGAAGCACCTCACTGAGGACTAGGAGCATGAGGGAAGACCTGTGGGAGTTGCAAGGCCAGGGACTGGCACCTGGAGGCTCGGCAGGCTGAGATGGTCAGCCAGTTCCAGGCCATGATGCAGCCCCAGTGGAACGAGGCCCTCCGGCTCTTCCCCACCAGCGGTGCTTCCCTCCAACCTTCGCCCAAAGCCCCCCACCAGGAGGCCGAAGCAGACCCCAAGTGGGAATTTCTGCCCCCCTCCGAACCCCACAAAAAAGACCCCAAAGGGGGGAGACTCTCTGCAGCAACACAAGCATTCATTGCACGTATCCATCCCGGGGGGCCCGTAATTTGAGGACCCCTGATTTAGTGCAATATTTTAAAAATGCAAATAATTTTTTCTGCGGACCACCAACATTTTCCCGCGGACCACCAGCGATCCACGGACAACCAGTTGGTGATCTAGACCATTTCAATCAATCAGAATAGAGCTGGAAGGGACCCCAGAGGTCATCTAGTCCAGCCCCCTGCTCAAGAAGGAGACCCAAGACCATTTCAGACAAATGGTGGTCCAATCTCTTCTTAAAAACCTCCAGTTTTGGAGGGCCAGCAACTTCTGGTTGCGGGTCGTTCCACTGATCAATTAACAGAATCACAGAGTCAGAAGGGACCTTGGAGGTCATCTAATCCAACCCCTGCCCAAGCAGGAGACCCTACGCCATTTCTGACTGTTTGGGAGAGGTAGACCTTCACTTACGACCGCAACCGAATCCAGAATGTATGTTGCTAAGCGGGACATTGGTTGAGTTGAGATTTGCCCCGTTTTGATTACTTTTTCGCCCACCGTTCTTAAGTGAATCCCAGCAGTTTGTTACATTAATCACACGGTTGTTAAATGAACTGGGCTTCCCCAGGGGAAAGGGGAAATCGCGTGACTCCCGGGACACGCGCCCGTCATAAATACGAATCGGTTGCCAAGCGTCCGAAATTTGCATCACGTGGCCACGATGGTCGTAAGTGCAAAAAATGGTCATAAGTGTGAATAAGTCCCTTTCTTCAGTGCCGTTGTAACTCCGAACGACCACTAAACGAACTGTCGTAAGTCAAGGAGTACCTTACACTCAAAAGAATAACACTCCTGCTGGCTGGGGCTGCTGGGAATTGTAGTCCAGCCTGCGACGGGGAGAACGCCAGATGGAGACGAAAAAACAAAACCCCGAGGTTTGCATGGACTTGAAAACAACACTTGCTGAGTGTTACACAAATTAAAAGAAACACAATCCTTCCCGCTTGGCAATTAACTCCTAAGGTTACCGCAAAACACACACACAGACACACACACACACGGCGGGTACGCAACATTGGACCGGTGTGTCTACCATCGGACTAATTAGTGCCACATTTTCACATTTTCACCTCCTTTTAAATCCACGTCGCATTTGGTAACATTTTTTATTTTGTAGTTTTGAAGGACGGATTTTTTTCATTTCCATCCCCATGGAAAAAAATAATAAATCCTCTCGTTTTGGCAACACTTGGTCTGGATCTCGAGGGATGGAGGGTGGGGGGAGTAAGGAGAGAGACCTGTGATTTTAAAATTTGCCATCCTGGGTCCCCAAATTTTTCGGTTTGAATCCCCTTTGGACCCCACTTTGGTTTTCTGGAGAAGCGATGCGGAGCGTGGCCTCGTCAAAACAGAAAACCTAGTTTGTCTAACTGTTTTGCGGTTTGGTGGAATCCAAGCCAGAGAAAACTGCCGAAAACACACCAAGACACACACACACACACAAAACACACACACGCACGAAAAGCTGCAGATGTTGTCAGCTGCTGCAACAACAAACAAAACCACGCCTTCACGGACGAGGATAATTTCTCCCCGTCTTCCCTTCCGCCGTCCTCAAATCCAGCTTTATTTAATTTTTTAATGTATCTTTTCCTGTATTCCTAATCGTGTTTTATACTGCTATCTGCTGTCTAAGGCATGCTTGGCTGAAATTAAATAAATGAATAAATCATATTGGATTCCCCTAATCCTCAGCATTTAGGCGAATCCTATAAAAATAAAAATAAAACTTGGAATGAAAAAAAGCCGTAACCGATTTTTAAAATCGAAAACGAAAGGCTCCCGTTTGCGACCCCTGTCTGCTTTATCCATCCTGCTTATTTCGATATTATCAAATAAAGGCCGCTACGTTGATTTGATCATTATCAAATAAAGGCAGCCGGAATAAATAAATAAAAAAAAAGAGAGAGAGAGAAAATGTTTGCGGCCGATTGGCATCGTTCGGCGAACCAGATTGTAATCTAAGAGGGCAACGAAAATTGTAATTGTCGAAGAGAGCGACAAAAAAACCCTCGTTCTTCGTGGCCAGCGCCAACGAAGTCCGTCGAACCTGCTGGCTAGAACTAAACCCGGTCCTCATTTAACGAAGGTTTGGTATTTAACCACAATTAGCCAATCCTGGCTTGATTTGAAAGCCAGACTTGAGACACCTGTATCCAAAGCCGGATTGAATTGCGTGGAAATGACATATTGGAAATATATTTCCTTGCCTTTGTTCCCTGAATTTGCTGGAATTTTAATCCCGCCCGGGAGATTAAAAACCGACAAGTTTGTAAACCTGGCTGTCATCTCAAGCATCCTTTCAAAAAATAAAAAAAAAACACAAGCCCGTTGAAATCCAAACCCGACGGTTTGAGCCACCGACAAAAAAAAAAAAAGCGGAGGAGAGACACATGGAAATCCTCCATCGCTGATCGTACAAAAACAACCTCGGATCGATTTCCGCCAGCTTCTCGGTCAAAGCGAGGTGGCCTTTACAGAAGACAGTTGAGGTTCTCCTGGCCTGGCCCGTTTCCTAAACCAGCACCACCACCCTGTTCCTAAATGGAGAAAACCTGCACCTACCGTGGTGTAAGGCTGTCCCGAGTTGCTAACATACAACATGTTTATCTCCTTGGGGTTTGAAGGTGGCAAGGCAGCGTCTTGCCTCTGGAGTCATGAGGCTTGAGAGGCCACCACGGATGGAGGTCCACCAAGGGAGGTGGGGGGTTTTGCCGACGGCAGGAGGACACGGGAGAAGAGGAAGGGGGGGCAGATTCGAAGCTGGCTTGTTAGTGGTAGCCTAGATGGCTCCTTCTCTCTCTCTCTCTCTCTTGCTACTCCACACACACACACACACACACACCCGTCAAGATTGTGGTGCTGTCATTGAGTTGCATCTAACAACCGACGTTCCTTAGCCAACCTCTCTTTCCTCCCTTATGACTATTCATTAAAGGGAAGGCAAGTTATAACATGCCCGGTTGGAAGATTGGACAGTACCAAGGGGTGCTCCATGGGAGAGGGGGGGGAGGGAAGGGTAGAGCTGGCGCGACGGCGAGTGCCCGTTTGCACAATGCGGTGCGAAACGCCCGTCCTGCCCTCTGCAAACAGGTGGTTAAAAGATGCCCTCCGTGGCGGTCGACAGCCCCCCTCCGGCCCTGGTGGCAATGGAGTGGTGGCAAAATAGGCCTCTGTCGCCGGCGAATGCGGTTTTATTCCCACGGTGGCAGGGGGCAAATCTTGGAAACACACCCAGCACGGACCCCCTCGATGGAGGGAAGGGGGTGGGGAAAAGAGGGCATACGTGGTGCGCAGTGGCACTCGGGGGCGTGTACGGCTGATTATTGTCATGGAACATAGAATGATAGGGTTGGAAGGGGACCTTGGAGGTCTTCTAGTCCAACCCCCTGCTCAAGCCAGGAGACCCTATGCAATTTGAGATAAATGGCTGTTGAGTCTCTTATTTATTTTTTAAAAAACTCCAGTGTTGGAGCGTTGACAAGTTCTGGTGGCAAGCCGTTCCATGGATTAATTGTTCTAACTTTCAGGAAATTCCTCCCTTATTTCCAGGTTGAATCTCTCTCCTTGGTCAGTTTCCATCCATTGTTCCTTGTCTGGCCTTCGGGTGCTTTGGAAAATAGCTTGACCCCCTTCCTCCTCTCTGTGGCAGCCCCTCAAATATT
>JANHFT010003733.1:0-10872 GCA_032467955.1 Pseudoxenodon macrops
CTAAGCAATGCCTAACTTGCCTCAAGTGTTAATTCAATGTCTAATAAATACTGTGGTCAGTTTTCATTTACATTATGTTCAGATACAGCATTTGGAAATAAATCTTAAAGGTGAAATGCATATTAAAAATATAGGAATATAGCTAAAAGCTCAACAAGGCAGTATCATTTTTATTCCTTTAATAGTAGTAGAATTTATTTGCTATCCATTCTGAACAAATTCTGTTGCAACAATCACAGCTCTTTATTTTCTAACATTTGAAAACAAATTGATTGGCTAAATTTAATAAGCAAATTTGTAAGGATATGAATCAAAAGCAAATAAAGAATTCAAGTGAGAAAAGAAATATATTTCTGTGTTGTACGTGCATGTTGGATTATAACTCAGACGTTCAGAAAGAATGGCATATTGCTTTTCCTAGCCAAAAGGTCACATGTGGATCTGGCAAAATAAATAACAAATGCTGTTTATTTCAAGCTTTTCATTGTGGCTGTTCCACCGCGGTATTATTTTTAGCTTGAGTGGTAAATCCGCCAGCCATCTTGTCTTGAAAGTCACCTTCTTGAAGAACCTCAAAAGGAACCCAAGCATAGGTGAGATAAGCAACCAGAAGAAGGACAGATTTCAGTTGGATAGCTTAGGAACTAGAGAACTGATAAGAATTCTTTTTTTTTTTAAGAGTGCCAAGTTCTGTACTGTTGCTTTGATAAGGGAAGAGCTTTTCTTTTCTTATTTAAAAATAAGCAAAGTCTCTGAAGAGTCTTTCCCAGCTTTAGGCTAGAGGAATTTGAATTAGCCACCCTAAATTAGCATTGGCTAATTCAAGTGCCTCAATATGTTATTTTTTCTCCCTTGCTGTTTGCTGCCTTAATACTCAACTCTTAAAGTTTTAATGCAAGCAAAAACAATGTGTTCAATCCTATGTTGTCTCTTTTAACTACCTGAACTGGGAATTTCTTTTCCAAATCTGTTCTTCATTTGCTTTTTCATAAACTCCTTCATATGTCTTTCTGTCTCTTTAGAGCAAAAAGCATCTCTGGAATGTCTGCCACTCAGTGCAAGCTCTTAAGAGCATCTTGTTGCTCAAACTTCTACTCAATAAAGACTTGTTACCAAAAGCCAGCTTAGGTGATTAATTACAAGCTAACACTACTCTTTTTGGAGTCACGAGCTCTTAACAACATTAAGCAATGCCCCTTTGCCCCCATCCCTTCCAGCTAGAGATTAGAGGGAAGCAGGAAGCTTCGGAAAACACACACACACACACAAATTATTCCAAAAGCTGCTATATTATTTGTAGTTCTAATAAACCAGGTGGTGGTGATGGTGGTGGTGGTGGTGGTGATGATGACAAATTCAAGTCTGTACTCATCTTTCCTCAGTCAAAAGTCCTTCCTACTTTGAAGCAGCCCACCACTTTGAATATTGATGCAAGATGGAGCAAGATGCACAAACTCTAAAATAGTCTAGTTAGTAAAATAAAATATCCAGCAATTCAGCTGAAGGAACAGCTGTTTCTATAGGACCATGGTGAACACATTCTTTTCAAGAAGAGTTCATTTCCCAACCAACAAAGCATCAACAATTGTCTGTTTCTTGGTTAGCTAAACCAATGTATAATTCAAAGAGCTTCTTTATAATATTAGACACGTTTATTCCTTTTTAAAACTGCAATCAATTTCTCAATCTTATGGTTTTTAGATTTTGTCATGAAGGTGAATTAAATTTAATCTATTAAAATATAACTAAAGGTAGTGAAATAATATGCCTTGCTATTTTCAGAAATTCAATCTGAAGATGTAGTTTTCACGATTTTGTTTTCAATTCTTCCAACATTTAATGGACAAAACACATATATAACAAAACACCACATGCAGCACTGCTTTATAATGAAACTAATGTTTAGTGTTTTCTTTGCAAGTCTCATATGTTATAAGGAAGTTTAAAGGCCATGTGAAGCTTACACACATGCTATATATTAAACAAAAGAAACTATGGTTAATCATCATTTGATCATTTAAGTGAGCCTAATAAGCAACTTAAAATGTGGTTTACTGTTCATTGTTACTCGTTAGTGTTTGCCATGCTAACTATAATTCTCAGTCTCAATAAAGTAACTAGATTAAATGAAAAAGGAATGAAAATCTAACCACTGAAAAGACTAAAAAAAAAAAGCTGCACAAATCCAAAGCTCACCCAGGCTCATTCCTGTATTGCTCAACTGTGCTTTGGTACCTTATCCAACACAGCCATTATCAGAATTGTTCAAAATAAGTTTCAAGTCAAGACTATATTTTATTTAGGAGACAAAAGCAACATATTTACAACATTCACGGGTGACTGTTTAAAAATGCATTTGCCTTTTTGCTGTTACATCACACTGCTCATATACAATTTCCAATCAATTGCTGTCCCAATATCTTTTTTCAAATATTAAACCAGTTACCCCTCATTTTACAGATGTGCATTGTTTGATTTCTTACATGGATAGATAACATTACATATGTTATATTATGGTTTATTCTGTTTTCTAACCTATCAAGAACATTTTCAATTTTATTTTTCATCCAATTTGCCAGGAGGATTCTAATAGATATTAGAAATTATGAGAATTGTATGTTTGGTACCCAGCCTGTTTTATTTTGGAATCTGGAATAGCAGGCATGCTCAGAAGAACTATCTTCCTTTTATATCCGATTATAAACAATGATCATTGGAAAAGGATGGTAAGATGGCAATCAGTGCAATATTTGTAGTCTATAAGGTCCACCAAGATTACAAAGATGAGGTTTCTTGCAAATCACCATTGAAATTTTTTATTTTTAAAAGTAAAACTCCTGTTAAACCTAATATATACCTCTGTTTAGACCAGAGCTGTCAAATGTGATTTCATTGAGGGACACATCAAAGTTGTGTTTGACCTTGGAGGGCCATTTGGGCATGGCTGGGGTAGGTGTGGCCAGGGTGGGCATGGCCTCCTCAACATCACTCATGTTGGGGGCACTTGTGGTGGCCCAGATGGGGCTAGGAGGTTCAGCTCTCTGCCAGTGAAAACTGAGCCCAGGAGGGCCATGCACAGCCCTCCCAGGCTCTGTTTTCAGTCAGCAAAAATGGAGTCCAGGAGGGAGGCATGTGGCCCTCCTGAGTGCTATTTTCACTGGCAGAGGTGCCTTGGGCTGGTCCTTCACTATTTCCAGGGTGGCCCCACAGGCCTTGAGTTTGACACCCATGGTCTAGACTGAAAAGCAAACTTGTTGAATCTCAAGAAAAGGGGAAAATGTATGCCTTGACATCATCAACATGTCATAATCCTAAATTTCTAAAAAAAGATTTACAATGTCTATTCACATAAAGGTTACCTGTACCCAGTGTATATATCAAAATAATATCATCTAATCCTGATAATCTCATTAAAGGTAATTTGTACCTAGCACAAAATATAATCATGTTTTTTATCATTAGTTGGAGCAAGACAGAAGAAAATATTATTCCCCCAATTTTTCCAATGGTGTTTAAGCCTGGCTTGTTATGCTTGTTTGTATCTATCTCCCTAAATATGTTTATGATCCTGGAAGAGAGATGATAAGTTTTGTTTTCTATTTTTAAAGATATAGGTGTATACATACACACAGAGATATGTGTATGTGTCTATGTGTGTTTGCATGCTCAGAGACACACTCCTTACACACGTGCCTTCAGAACAATGGCACTGCAGCTTTGGTACTGCTTCTCGCCAAGCAAAAGTCAACAATGTCACTTCATGTTAGACCATCACATTGTAAGAAGCGCTTATATAGATTTTAATACATTTTGTAAAATACGACGCCTTTAGAACATTAGAAGAAGAAAAAGCATAAATAAATGAAAAATATATATTCCAGGCAGCCTGGGGAACCTCTGGCTCTCCAGATGCTGCTAAGTTACCCCTTTCTAGCATCCCTAACTCTCAGCATGCCGACTGAAATATGCTAGGAGTTCTAATTCATCAATATGGAGGAGGAAACAACCTTTGTTAGTTAGTTTGTTTGTTTGTTTGCAAGGCATGAGTAGAAATGGCAAAGCAAATTTGCACATTACAGGAATTACCTGGTTCTTATTTTCATCCAGGAATACCCAATCAGCTTTTACTTTTATACATAGCTTATAACTAAATAAACAGTTTTAGAAATCTGTTCTAAAAGTTTCCAGATTACAGTATAACCAGGAGAATGTTCAGTAGGTCTTCCCTATTAAACATTCAATAACTAATGTTTCACAACTGTTATGTAAAGTGTCTTTCTTTTCCTATAGATATACAATTGTATATAGATATACAAAAGGTCTCAAATCAAATAAAGCTAAGAAAGTCTCTATCTGGTTAGTGCCTCAATAGGCACTGCCTTCAATTCAGCAGAACAGAAGAAGGAAAAGAATGTGTTGAATATGGAATACCAATACTTACATTAAGCACATATAAATCTTTTTAGTTCTATTATTCGCTCCCTAGACTTCTCCAATTGGTAATTTCCAAGTATCTCTATACATTTTTCTCAATTATTTCACCCTTTTATTAAATTTGCTTCCCATCCTTATTTCAAGGAACTAGGTTGGTGCAATTTCATCCTTTTAGTTACACTCACAGGCAGATAGGGTGTAAAGTTTATACTTTCCTCTGGCAGATTACCTAAAGAGAGACCTCCCAAAACTATGGTGCCACCATGATGTTGGAACTATAAATAGTATACAGTTGTGAAAGTAATCCCTAAACATTAAAAAACCCAAAAACACCAGGCTGAGGAGCAGGACAATATATACCGGTAGTTATACAGTCTGCTGTATACAAAGAGAAAAGGTAGAGAAAAGGCAGAATACAGGAAACTGTATTGTATTGAGAATACAGGAAACATATACAGGTAATCCTTGTCTTACAACAGTTCATTTAGGAACCATTCAAAGTTACAACAGCACTGAAAAAAATAAGTTATGATCTTTGCAGCATCCCCATAGCCATGTGATCAAACTTCAGACACTTGGCAAGTGATCATATTTATGACAGTTGCAGTGTCCCAGGGTGATGTGATCATCTTTTGTGAACTTCTGACAAACAAAATCAATGGGGAAGCCTGATTCACTTAACAACCGTGTTACTAACTTAACAACTGCAGTCATTCACTTAACAACTGTGGCACAAAAGGCCATAAAATGGGGTCTTAATAGGTGTTTCGCTTAGCATCAGAAATGTTAGGGTCAACTGTGGTCATTAGTGAAGGACTACCTGTAGTTTGACCAAGTGAGTTGCTTTTCTTTCTAACGCTGTTCCTTTCTGCTTTACTCTGCTTTGGTCCACTCTCATAAAAAAACAAAAAACAAAGGAGGAAATCACCATTGAAGTACGGTCTGTTATGAGAAAAGTAGTGTTGTTAAGGGGCAAATGAAACTGCTACATTTAGTAGTGTACAAATATTCATGTTTGAGAAATTGACAATGTGGTTTTGTGTTTGCTTAGAAAAGCTACATTCTATTCAGAGTCGCTAATAAAAGGCATTAATTCAAAATCAGGGATAATATCCTTTATTTTTAGATTAGCTAATCTGGAGTTTAAGAGACTATTTTAAAATGAAAACAATCGGGATTTGAGGCTGGTTTTCATGGACATCAGACTTAGTAGTCCCGTTCCCCCCACTACAAATCGTGTGAAGTGTCAGGAAATGGTGGAAATATTTGTTGAAAGGAGAAAGTGAGAAAATAATATAAATTCAAGTACCCTAACAAAGTGAACAGGGAGTGGGAAGAGCTGAATCCTTTGTGCATGTGAGAATGTCAGGAATTCTACTGTTTGGACTGGTTTTCACTGCCAGACTTAAATGTCTAAACTTGGACAGAATCCAAAGGAAATTTCCAGTGCAAGTCCACCTTTCTTCGTATTTGCTGTTTTGCAAATGATCTGCCTACTGCAAGCCCACTGAAGCCACCTATCTATCCTCACCTCTTGTGGCCTTTTTGAGGGAGAAATTATTTACTGGTAGTCCTTGACTTTCGACCACAGCTGAGCCCAAAATTTATGTTGTTAAGCAAGGCATTTTGTAAAGTGAATTTTGCCCCGTTTTATGACCTTTCTTGCCACAGTTGTTAAGTGAATCACTTCAGTTGTTAAGTTAGTAACATGACTGTTTAAGTGAATCTGACTTCCCCATTGACTTTGCTTGTCACAAGGTTGCAAAATATGATCACATGATTCTAGGATACTGCATCCGTCATAAATACATGCCAGTTGCACACACATCTGAATTTTGATCATGTGACCACAGGGATGCTGCAATAGTCGTAAGTATAAGTCACTTTCTTCAATGCTGTTGTAACTTTGAACGGTCATTAAACAAATCGTCGTAAGTCGAGGACTGTCCGTGTTCCTCTTTCAATCTTCCTTCCATTCCCAAGGCTACATCTGCAAGAAAGAAGATTATCCTGTGGTCACCAATCTGCCTTAAATGGAGCAGGAAGAAGCCAAAAAGCTTTACCCATTTCTGAAAATCGCTCCTCCAGTTTAAAATGAGTAAAAAAACAAACCTGAGTTGAAACAATGGACAATATTTAGACCGAGACCTTTAATAGTTGTGGACAAAAGAAAGAAATGGTCTCCATTCCCTCCATTTCCTCAGTACCACAGTTGTACAATAGGAATATTAAATATAATTCATACACAAGCTTTCAATGCATTTTGATGATTTTTTAAACATTCCTGACACTGCGATGACTAAAGTCGGGGTGATCATATACTGATTTTCACATCGCAAATGACACTTACAAGGAATTCACTTAATAAGTGAATTTAGCAAGACAAGAGTGTTTCTGATTAGGTCATTCAAATAAACCACTACCACCACCACTGCCCCATAAAACAATTCGCTTGGGCATCCTACTACACAGACGTGACCCCCTAGCACCTTTGTTTAATATATTCCTGGATTCACTTTATATGGAAGTATAATCTGTTGTAGCGTGAATAACTCTGTGCAGCACAACCTGAAGGTGCTTTAAGTCTTTGCGTTTACAAGGCTGGGAATCTAAACATAGAACGTACACAAAGTGATTTGTTTACCATTTTTATATTTATAAAAACAACTCATCCTTATACATTTGCTCTGTTGCCCAACATCTAATCAGCCACAATCTTTCTTAGGCCATAAGGTGGGAGAGAGCCAGGGGAGAGGGTTACAGCCTTGACTACTTTAATTAGAACCAGATGCAGAGAGTTGGGCAAGATGAGCAGGTCAGCCATTTTAAGAGACTGATGAGTTTCAACAAAACTGGAGGAGGGAGGGAGAGAGAAGGAACCAGAGGGAGAGAAAGCACAGCACCAAAAGGTAATAATAAATGGCAAGAGTCAAATATAAGAGAAATCAACTATCCTCTTGTATTAATGATCAGCCTATAATCCAATAAGCATTACACTATTGAATTAAGAATATACACCTACAACTAGGTATCTTGTAATCATACAATATATAATAATAGAAGTCAAGTCTCTGTTCAAAGCAGGGGTTGCATACTGAGTTATCCATTAAGTATGTAGGGTTGAGCACCTTTTTTTGTAAAAGAAGCAGGAATAATATAACAGCATCTACCATCTCTTTGTGAGCACCCCAGAAGTCTATCTAGTTAAGGAGAAAACTGATGATTATCAGTAAAACTCCTCCTCCCCCCTGCTCCCTTGTGTCTTTTAGACTGTAATCCTGAGGGTAAGGACTGCCTTTTACTAACTCTGCAAGTCATTTTGCAAGTCTTTTGTAAGCTAAAATTAAAGCAAAATGTTGAAATAATTACTAAACAGAATGAGTAAATTTCAACCGTGGAATGGTGTTTGCAATAAAACAAATGTTGCTTATGGAAAAGAAGAGATCCACCCTGCAACTCCACAAAACACTGTTTTCTCCTGTGGAGAATAATCAGGATGAGGGCCCATTAAAAAGCAATTTTTAGTCCATTGCATTTTTTTCCTGATCCAGCGATTGAGAAATAAATCTCATTGCACTACCAAGGCAAGCAACTGTGATACCATAATCCTAAATAAGGGAGAGGTGGCTAGACAAAGAAGTATCTTTTGACTCATTTTTGCTTAAGTTAGGAGAAATGAACTTGACCAATAAATGCTGCATCTTAACTATCCTGCTGCTTAATCAGAGTAGACCCCCTGCGATAGTCAACGTCAGTAGAAAATACAATTTCACAGTTCCAAATGTACAGCCAGGAGGATATAGGTCTAACAGGGCAAAGTCTATATTCACTATCCTAGTTATCAATCAGCTTCAGGGACCAACTGAAAATTCTGCTTTGAACCTTTAAAGCTTGCAGATATTGTCAAACATCTACTTGCAGGACTGGCTCTGCTAGCCAGAATTGGCCCACCTTGGGTGGGGTTGCTCTGACTCCCCTTCCCAAATGAGTTTAAGAGGATGGAGGCATCTTTTCAGTATCAGCAAGCACTTTATGGAATATCTTGTTGCCTGAGGGACACCTCCCCTAAAATATTACTTGCCTTTTGTAAAGCAATGAAACTATTTTGTTCCAAACAGGCTTGGGGGATGTATTATGGCACCAGAGCCATAATACATTTCCTGGGTAACAGAAAGTCAAGATCTATTCTAGACCAACATGTAAGATTTTGCTTGTAAGCAGTTGGCACTCAAGAGTTTTCCTATCTGTGTAGGTATTCATATGTTGCCCTTAAAGGACACAGAACGTGGAGCAAGACTGTAACCTCTGGGCCTCTGTCCAGTTGTTCTTCCTTACCTCTGTAAAGACTTTAACAGAGAAATGGAGGCATGTGTTACAATATATAGAACAGTGGAAATGTTCATACCATGCTGCATCCTGAATAGACTGTTGGAGGCACTTGCTGTAGGTGACTTCCAGTTCCCTTCGCCCTGTTTGTGAGCCTCTCAAAAGGGTGAACCAGGATGCACTGTGAGACTAGACATGGACCTCTAGGTACTACATCTGTCCCAGTGGCACTTCCAAACCCGGAACTTGCAAATTTGAAATGATTTTCCTTTGCAGGTGGCTGCCAGTAGGTTTCAGTGAATACCAAAACAGACTGTGAAATCAGTGTATGGGGCTGCAGCATCGGCACATTCTCTGGGGCTCATTGTCCTCCTCTCCCAGCTTCTGCTTTCCTTCATGTTTATACTTCTCTGCCTATCGATTGGCCTGTTCCCCAGCCCTGCATCTGAAGAATCTACAAAAAAAGATTCCTAACTAAACACTGTCCTGATTGGACGGGTGCAGAAGGGAGGGGAGAGGTTCTGCAGAAGAGACTAGGAAAAACATGCTGTTATGCTCAAACTTTTCTTCTTTGTCATGTAGAATCAGTGTTGCAATCCTGTATCACCAGGCAATACATGCTGCAGATGATGGAATCCCTTCCAATGAAATATTTCCTGCAAGAACAGGCTGAATCTCAAGCACATTCTGCCATCCCCCTACCTCTAAGCAGACAGAACAGCGTGTAACAACATCCAACCCTGCTTAAGTCAAAGCAAAGGGCGGGCGGGCATTTTTAACCCAGTGAAAAGAATGGTGAGGTCCAAGAGTGTTGGCTGGGCCCTTCCCCCAAACAGCCTCAAACCAGACATGCAGTTTAGCATTCCCCATCAATTATATCCTCTTTATTACCCGACTGTAAAATTAAGCAGCCGCTCTCAATAGGACATATAACTCCTGTAACTTGAGAGGACACCATCGTTGCCATCACATGGTATCTACCCCCCCCTTCCAAAGCCACAGAGACCACCCAGAGCAAAGTTCTTTCAGGCCATTATTTCTTAGAGAGTGAATAAAAGAGCAAGTGGGCTGGAAAACGGAGAGCAGTCACTAAGCTATAATATAATATGCATAGCCGTAATCCTTCCCCTAAAAACCTCAAAAGCTAATAAAAGTTCACTCATCTAGCCTCAATTTATACTTTATTAGACTCCCAATAAACCATCCCAAACCATTTATTTTATAAATGCCACATTTCCTGAAATCTACTTAGGCTAGGATTCCTCCAAATGTAACATACACACACTTTTATACAAACCTGCCTCCACAAAACCTCATCTCTATGGCTTGTACCCTTCAACTTATTAGAAAGTATAACACAATTCTTAATCTCTTCTGTTGTCATCCATCCTCCATTTCTAACTCTTGCAACAGTTGTATAGACTTCCACTCTACAGATGGACCATTTGGGCAAGAGTATATTTTTTAAAAACGAAATAAATGATAAAAATCCTGAGAATGCACAGCATAAAGTTAAACTTCTTTGTTCTATTTCTGGCATTCTTGTTCCAACATCGAGTCAAGAATGATCAATCTGATCATAGAATTTTCCCTCTACACTACAGCAGGCCTAAGTTTGAGAATGTCAGAATTTTTGCAGAGCTGCTTCACTTCTGCCACTGCCAAGGATCTTAGACCACACTCAGGTAGAACACCTTTTTAGAGTGCAGATTCAGAAGACCAGAGTAATTATTTTCAAACTCCCAACTATTCCTTAAGATGGTTTTCTTTTTTGGTGTTTTGTTTTAAAATAGCTGCATGGACATCCAAAAATCCAAACTCTGAATTTTGAAAACAATCATTTTAATGTGGGGTACTTAGTGCTGTTTGAGCTTGGTGGTTTTCCTTCAGACATTTCATTACCAAGCTAGGTAAGATCATTACCAGTTTTAGCAGGGATTAATGTTTGGTCTCAATTTATATTCTAGCGGCTTGTCCTAGGGCATGGGTGTCAAACTTGTGGCGTCATGTTGCCATCACGTGATGTTTTTCCCATTTGCTGAGCTGGGGTGGCCGTGGCCTGCACGTGACACATCAAGCCTGTGGACCACCAGTTTGACACCCTGCCCTAGG
>JANHFT010003733.1:15431-25620 GCA_032467955.1 Pseudoxenodon macrops
GAGAAGGACTACTCAGGAGTAAGGCTTGGGGATAATTGGCCACTCCCATAGCCTATTTAAGTAAGGAAAAGGACTGATCAAATTTGCAGGAAACAACTTTGTTCATTCCACATCTTGTCTTTCACTGCAAAACTCCTGTTCGGCTCTGGTTGGGAAGTCATCAAGATTCCTGCAAATTACTTCTGGGCATTTTGCCAACAACAGTAAGATTGTGTGTTGTTATCAGGAAGATTCTTCATTGGACTTGTGTTCCTTTTTGTTTGGACTATTGCTGGCTGTGAATTAACAGCTATTGCACCGAGAAGACTGATTTATAGTTTAATGGACTTTAGAACGACTGTTAAGGCAAATAATTAGTAGTTTGTTACTATTAAAACAAGGTTTGTCCAGATGCTGTTTGTGCTGTGTTCCTTGATCTGGCAGCTGGGTCAGAATACCACCCTCTTCCTCTTATATCAGTGATGGCTAACCTTTTTCTTCTTGCATGCCAAAAATGGCAGTGCGCACACCCTAGTGCATGCACGTGTGCCAGCACCCCCCCCACGCACACTGCACTGTGCATGTGCGCGTGCAGGGCCATTTTCCGCCCTCCAGAGGGTTCAGGAGGCTTGCCTGAAGCCTCCGTAGGGTGAAAAACAGCTCAATGGGACTTCTGGTTTGCCTGTTGGGCTGTTTTTCATCCTCCAAAGGCTTCATGGAAGCCTCCTGAAGCATCCGGAGGATGAAAAATGGCCCTCTGGGCAAACCAGATCTTCGGGAACAGACTTTTGGTTTGCCCGTTGGGGCATTTTATATCCTCCAGAGGCTTCATGGAAGCCTCCTGAAGCCTCCAGAGGATGAAAAATGCCCCTACAGGCAAACCGGATGTTCGGGAACTGACTTCTGAAGCCTCCTGAAGCCTCCGGAGGGTGAAAAATGGCCGAAAATCAGCTGGCCAGTGTGCACAGACAAGCTGCAGCTGACAGGGCAACACCTCACATGCCCTCAGAAATAGGTCTGGGTACCACCTGTGGCACACGTGCCATAGGTTCGCCATCATTGTCTTATACAATACAAAATTAATACTGCATTGCTTCCTCAGAATTGGGATTTAGACTCTGGCATTGAAATTGTCTTGGTCATCCTGCTAGATTATCTTTATGAGATGAGAGATAGGGGACTGCAATTTGGTTGATTCACCTGGACCTTTCGGTGGCTTTTAATACCATTCATCTTGAATGGTAATTCCTTTCTTACTTGGTCCTTTCCATGGCATTTATATTGTGGTTCTACAAAGGACAATTTTATCCCCCACATTAAAATGACTTGAGTGGAAACATTCTAGTTAAATTTTATCAATATATCGATGACACACAGCTCTTTCATCAGATCGAACTGAGGAATGGAATGACCAAATCAGTCTTATGGATGGGAGGCTGAAGCAGGCTTTTCTAATGATAGTTACCCAACTTTGGAATATCCTGTCCAACCTGGTGTGCTTGACGTTTTATTATACTTTATAATAATATTTCTCACCATGCTGACTGTGCAATTCTGGGACTTGAGGTCCACCCATCTTAAAGTTGCCGAGGGAAAAAATATTGCTTTATATTATGTTTTAATATATAGTAAATGTATTATTTTTCTTATTGATTTGTTTTGTTACTGAAAATAGCTTTGATTTTCTTTTTAACGGAGGAGGTCTAAACATGTGGATAGATAAACAGAGAGACAGAGAGATGGATGATAGACAGACGGACATATAGGAAAAGTGCAGATAGATTTATTCCTCCTAATGTCTATTTGGAAGATGAATGCAAAAAGGAGTCCTGAGAAAATAAAAGACCCATTCCATGAAGATGAATTGTGAAGTGTGTTGGTGTTTAACCTATCCAAATAATTCTTCAGGATAACAGGGAGAGGAGACTTTTCTAGGTGTTCATATGTTAATTATAGGGATATGATTTTTAGGAATGGACATGCCCCTCTTCCTGCTCTCAACCCAGAATCTATCTTAAACAAAATTGTTGCCTATACGGATTCCAAGCTGAAGGAAAAGTCCTTCTGCTATTCCCTATTTTGGAAGTAGGCATGTTCTCTATCTATATCATATACCATATTAACAATCAAATGACACATCTCACATTTATTTTTTCCCAATAGTGTGGAAATTATGATTAGATGAATATTTTAACATTGAAAAACAATTGACATGTATGCTGTTCATGTATGCTGGCTGAGATCAATTTGTAACCCGTCATGTGTGAAGAACAGCAAAAATAATAATTTCAATAGAAACTAGATGGACTATTTAACCAATTAGGGTTAAACTGTCAGTATTTAGGTAGAAAACATTCAGATTGAGACATGAAGTGTCATTTTCTATATTCCATAGTAAAAGTTATATTTGGAAAGCTCTTTGAAGGACAGAATGCTGTCCATGGTTCTGGAATTGTCATTCATCTTCTAAGGACACAGATCACAGGCAGGAGCGTCTAAGTTGGAAGACATTTAATCATGTCAATCCACGAGGAAATGGGGGATTAGCCACCTTGTGATAAACATAACATCTTCTTTATCAAAAGGAGAAGCGTATGTGCTTCAATACAATTCCTTTAAAAAACAAGATAAAAACAAGGGAAAAAACAGAATTGGGGCACAACATAGAACAGTATATTTCATTAGCTGTCATACAACCATCTAGCAAGCTTCGTTGTGTTATTTCTCTTTTACCAGACTGTATTGGTTTGTTCAATGTGAGTGCGATACCATTTTTACAAGGCAAAACAACATTTTTTTTCAAGTTTAAAGGGAAAACCAAATTATTTCTCATATGGAAATGCTTTTTTTAAGGGATAATCAAGTTTAAATAATTTTTCTTCCTGTAATAGATGCTTGCCATCATGCTTTCTAGAATGCTTATATAGATGCTTGGTTCTTTTCAGAAATCTTATCTTATCGGTTAAATACATTTCTATGTTGTTTAATAATTTTGCTGCACTTTTACTTACACTTTAGATACATAATTGACCTTCCATATATAAATTGATCTTTAAATGTACTTTCACCCTATGCTGCCTTTAATTTTGTCTTTAAATGTACCTTCACTCATGTTACCTTTCATTTAATGCTCTAATTAAATAAACTTAGAAGCATGAAATAATCAATTTTCCCATCTTTTATTCCTCATATTTTTAAAATGGTCCCAAATTTAAAACTCCAGCATCTTTAAATAAGAGCTAGCTGAAATCTGAAGAAACGCTGCCAAATGATGCAGACAATAGTTTGTTATATGAATCAATGGACCAATTTTATACAAAGACATGTGTAACTGAAAAATAAGATTATTTACAAGAATCCACTTTATAAGTTTATTACTTTCATCAATGATTTCCTATTTAAATAATAATGCTTTATAAAGTTTTTCAATATCCTAGTGCAGTATAGGATAAGAATTTTTAAAAATGTTATCTTTAAAGCTATTTGAAAAAGTCTATTTTCTACCCAAAGCATCTCTTGCTTGCTCATATACAATATAGCAAAACCATTCAAATAATTACAATATTCCTCAATATTATAATTCTTGTTAAATATTTAAGTGGGACTATGAGCAACATTAAATATCATCCAGTGTTTAAATTTTATGTATTTATAAACTTATTTATATGTATTCATGTATATATAAATATTGCATAGTATTTGTGAATGTATTTTATGTGACCATTTTTGTGTACTCTGTATTTCTTATGCACCTTTAAGGGAAACAAATGATCTTCAAATGTATTTATTAAAATTTGTGTTAAAGTTTTCATTACAGGGGAACATCTTGTAAAATGTATTATTTAATATTTTAAGTAATTAAAAATTATTTAATGATTAAGCGTCTGATTGTTCTTCGCATTTTATTCATGCCATTTAAACTTGATTTATAAAATGTTGCATTCTTAGTTTATGCAAAACATGTTTTCAAATAGACTAATCACCTATTATAAAGTGAATGGATATTATTAATTTCCCTTGGTTTTTAAAAAGTGATTGAGACTGTAAGCATGATTTCTAATGCCATACCTACCAGAGAAAATGTCAGATTACCATTTCTGCATAGCAGATTACATTCTAAATCTGTTTTGTATAAAATCTACACGGTTTGCTTTTTCCAGTTCAATCAGGATATCTGGGAACACGCTTAAAGAGTTGCTGCTTAGAAAAGATATGGTAGTGTGCTTCAAATATCTGAAGGGCTATTATACTAAAGATTGGAAATGTGGAATCCAACTTTAATTGACCATTAAGAGAAACATGTTCAGGATAAGAGCAGTTTGACAGAAGAACACACCAATTTGGACAGGCTCTCTTTGACATGAGGGGCTTACAAGGAATCTTAGAAGTCATATTCAGAGATGCCACATTTCAGATTGCTACTGAGCAGCAACTGGGCTGGAATACATCACTGGGAGACAAGCCAAAGATAGGTAATTTGAAGTAGACCAGCACCAGGATTTTTGATTTTCAGTAGTTTTAACCATTGATCAAAAAGTTTCTCCATAACAAATGCATCAAAGGGCTGCGAGCTCAGCTCCAGTTCAGCATCCAGATGAAATCTGTGTTCACATCATTCTTTACAGTCATTTGCACCTGGCTCCAACTGATGGATCTTAAAGAGGAAAAAGCCAGGATGATTTTGCAAGCTTGGAATCCATCCTCCCATACATGACCTTCAGTCGTTTCCCAGATATTATTTTATTATTACCGCATGCTCCTCTACATTATTACATCTCTTTGTACACTTTGAAATATATTGAATTAACAAGTGTAAAATACATTTTAACAAGCTGTGCAGGCTTTGCCACAAATTACAAAAGTTCGTATCTCAATCCCATGTATGAATTACTTACATCATAATTATGAATGTCTGTGTTTATCATGAAATTTACTGCAGTGGGTTTTATTTACTTTATTTATTAAACAAATTTAGCCCAGCTCATACATAAGTAACTCGAGGGTGGCTTACAACATTTTTTAAAAAAATCCATCATATAAGAAAACCATTTAAAAACCCTACACCACCCCAATGACAGAAATAGAACAATCAGAGAAGCCACTTTTAAGTTTAAAGGAACAAAAGGATTGCAAAGGATCGCAGCTTTCATTTCTATAGCAAGTTTACAACAAATCATTAGGAAAGCTGATAGTAAGCCTGGAAATAGAAATACAGTAAATAAAGAATACATACACATAGACAGTTGTAGGAAATTGTTTTAAAATAAGATTTTCAAAGTTACCATAATTTCTTAAATACTATATGTTGCTCTGAGGGGTACTGAATGCATAAAAAGACATTGTTAGGACATAAATTACATGGACATTTGTTTTCCACTTCCTAAGGGAACATTTGACTCACCAACTTTACTAGCCCTTGCTGCCAGAAACTATTCCAGACAGTTCATTTTGAAATAAGTGATCTTGTTTACATGGAGAACAGAGTGCTTAAGGCAAAGATTTTTCAAATTATTTAATATCTTTAATTTTTGTGGAAAAACAATACTGAATTTAAAGAAAAGAGTACAAGTTAAAAATACAAACTAAGAAGAAAAAAAGAATCTCCCTTATATTTTTCAATGAATACATATATAAAATATGAACAATACAAGTTATTACTGTATGATATCTTGCAATAATATCCTGTTAATGCCTAATCCTACTGTTTTGGTCTTTAGACCAGATGTATATGTGTACTATAAGACAGTATATGAACACATTTGAAATATAGTAACCACGCAAAGAATAAGTTATAAATAAGATCATTGAAGAAACTGTATAAATTACATTAAAAATGTAATTTAAACCTGTAATTGAAATTGCTTTCATTATTTAAAATGGTCTTCCATATATATTTTTTTATAACTCCAATAGATTAAAACAAATTAAGGATACAACTTTCATATCAATTTCAGATATTCTTGTCTGTCTTACTTGATATAAGGCATATATTTGGTTTGAAAGAAGTTTTAGTGTGAAATGGAAGTTACAGAATTGGAAGTATCTGATATTATCCAATTTTCTCCTCTCACTCCATCATGCATTCTTTAAGAAATTGATTAGTAGAGAAAATCTGTCAGAAGTCTTCCAGTATTTTCAAACAGGCTGTCAGTAAGAGACTTGCTGCTAGAAATCAGGAAGGAGCTGTACAGGTGGTCTTCAACTTACAACAGTTCATTTACTAATCATTCAAAGTTACAACGGCATTGAAAAATGTAACTTATCATTATTTTTCAGTGTTACAACATTTGCAGCATCCCCATTGTCACATGATCAAAATCAGATGCTTGCCAATTGGCTCATATTTATGAATGTTGCTGTGTCCCAAAGTCATGTGACCACCTTTTGTAACTTTCTGACAAGCAAAGTCAATGGGACAGCCAGATTTACTTAGCAACCGGGTTACTAACTAACCAACTGCAGTGATTCACTTAACAACTGTGGTAAGAAAGGTCATAAAGTGGGGCAAAACTCATTTAACAAATGTCTCGCTTAACAACAGAAATTATGGTCTTAATTGTGGTCATAATTCGAGGATTACCTGTATTCTCAATCTCTGCCCTTTTTGTGAAGGACTAACTCAAATTGTATGCACTGGAAGCAAATGAATTTATATCAGTGTTTTTCAAAGTTGCCAAGTTTTAAGATTTGTGGGCTTCAACTTCCAGAATTAGGGGAGAATGCTGGCTGGAAAATTCTGGGAACTGAAATCCACAAAAAAGTTGCCAGTTTTTTAGACCAACTCTGGAGCTGCTCTAAATATTAAACCAGCATTAAATAACCACTGTATATAAACAAGGAGCAAGCCCCACACTTGCTAGCACTGATGATGTTACCTAGTTGGGTAATAAAGCATCTGCAACAACCAAGCCTGGAGAGCATTAAGAACTCCATAAATGAGCATTAAAAAGAAGCAGAAGAGCCAGAGAAGCAGTAGCGAGGCCTCTCCTTGATAGAGCCCATTTGTAAGATTCCTCAGATTAGAAATTCACATTTTTGGAATAAGACAGAGGTGGGCTGCTGAGGGTTTGGGAGAACCTCTAGCTAAGATTCTGTGCAGTTTGGGGAACCCCCAAATCCCACTGAAGGCTGGCCCAGCCCACCTCTCCTCTCCCAGAAGTCCCCACACGGCCCGTTTGGATTAGGTAAGTGCAGGGTGTGCACGGAGCCTTAGGGAGGGCAAAAACAGGCCTACCGGAAGTTTGGAAAGGGCAGAAACGGGCGTCCAGAGCTTAGGGAGGCCGTTTTCACCCTCCCGGAGACTTCGAGAAAAGCCTCCAGAGCCCAGGGAGGGCAAAATCGCCCACTCCTGCCATGGTGCATGAGGCTGACAAGGCCATGCCCACCATGGCCATGCCCACCCAGCAACTTGGCAGAGAATCCCTTGCTAATATTTTTGAAGCCCACCTCTGGAATAAGACCGTTTCAGATGCCTATAGGGAGATAAGGCAAAGACACCAATTTTGAATTTTCCCTCTGATTTTGGAGGGGAAATTCACACTTCACATTAGGAGAAAAATCTCTCCAGACTGCTATTTGGATATTATCCCAAAAATGGTCCATGATCTGCAAATCAGGTTCCATAAAAATGGGAAATGTGCAATTATGATACAAAATTAAGCAATACTCCCCCCCCCCGATATTTTCTCCACTAAGCATACAAAGACCTCAAGGCACACGAACAGTATTCAATGCTTCTTTAAACCATATGTAAGAAAAGTATAAATCATAGCCTTGGAATATTTAATCATTTTCCAATGGAAAAAAAATGTAATTTGAATTTGCTTTAACATGTAAAACCCTGTTAGCTGCATTGTATTTGCTCATTAATGTAGCCGTGAACTATAGTATATTCTCCACCCTTAGACCGGATCTGAATTGGGCAGTTCAATGAACTCAGGTGTGCCTGGATCCCATGAAAGCAGGATGAAGAGCAAGTCTCTTTCTTCTCCCCTATGACTCATCCACCCATTTACCTCCAGAAGCCCTGGCATTCAATGTCTTTGCAAAAGAAAAGGGAAAAAAAACATGACAATGTGCTCACTAGATTTGTAGGAATTAGGATTTTAAAAACTCCGAGGTAGCATGAGGTAGCGTAGTTTTAAACTATACAGCAACAAATGTCTTTTTTTTTAACACATACCATACATTACAAAGGTAGCAAACTAAATATATGCATTCATTTAGAACTGGTGTTTAACTGACACAAACGCTCCATGTTCTTCACTGAAGAATTTTCTCCTACCATTTTAAGCCATGACACTGACTGTGTATCAGGCAAAGTTCAGTGAGATAAGAAGCCAGTATGAGGAGGCTTCATGTTACAATTCTACGAGAGAAGGTATCACTTGCTCATGAAAACACACTTCCTTGTTCTTCTGAAAATGCACCAGGTGATGTTTGATACAAAGGCTCCCCATCATTTGTAATTCAGGAGGTTTAGTAAAATTTAGTAAAATAAAGGAATGGTTCACAATCTTGTTTATAAGTAGGATTTCACTGCAGATCACTGCTCCCTGTAAGCTGACTAAGCTTGTAGCTTACTTACAAAAGCATTTATACTACATGTTTATATGTGTGTATTTAGAAATACTGTATATACTAATATAAACACGGAATTAGTATAGATGCCATGAAAGGTACATTTGTATAAACCTGGATTCACTGCTGTAAAGACAAGACAAAATTAACATAGTTAACACACAGGACAAAAGAATGGGAGCACAAAGACATTCCAACATAACTATTTTGTATTCGGCTGTGTATGTATGATGTGTGGGCCAAGCTAGTCTAGTAATATAAGTCACTGGCTTTGCTTATCTTTCCTCAGCTGCCTCTCTCCATTTGAGGTAGCTGCAGACATGGAGAATGTTCTCCAGTTAAGTATAATGGACACTTAAAACAACAACAAAAACAAAATCTCTGGAGACCTATTTGAATGGATTCCCTTCAAATTTGGCAAAAATCCAGGGAAAGTTGAAAAGCTTTAAAGCTGTGCCTTATTATGCTGCAGTAAATTGCTGTGTAAAGTGGGTTTAAAATATTAAACAGGCTTGACCCCATCCAAAAAAAGAAGGTGCCAGCAGGACCAGGAAAATACTTCTGGAAAGAACAAAGATGTCCTTGATCTTAGTGTGGTTCTTTTGAGTTTTGGTGATGGGACATAATGGCAGCTGACATTAGGTTGATGGCAGTGCGGTAAGAAAATTGCAGAAAGCTGATTAAGATTGCTTGCTTATGTATAAAGCGAACTCATAATTGGGTTGTATGTTTTGCTTAATATGGCATGTAACCCCCCTTCCCTGTGATAGGTTACGGTAACCAGCCATAGAAACTTGCTCATACATTACCGTAACCCAAGCAACTGGCCGAAGCAACTAAAAGATTCAGCACATGAATGATAAGCAGCCACAAGCATAGCTCTACCTAAGACATGGAAAGTAGGTGTGAAAAACATATTTTTTCCAGGCACCTGCTGTTCTCCTGTGGCCTTCACCCCATTATCTAGTATCATAATTGCAGCCATTTTGTTGTGGGATCTGCGCAATATTCTCCAGAAACTAAGCAAAAAGAGGCAGAGTATTAGCGAACAAGACAGGAAATTCCACCAGAGGAGGGAGGGCTGATGGCACTACATTCAATTATAAGTAACAGCATATTAGTGTGACATTAGGATACAATTTTTGTCTCAGGAGAGCCACTCCTTTCTCCCCTGTTCTCTGGCACACACACACACCAAGTTAATAATTTCTCAACTTCATATAACTCATTGGGGTTCTTATCAAAGAGAGCACAAAGTCCAAGGACAAGGACTCAGCCAATCAACATCATCTTTGAGGGAAGGAATAATTTACCCAGAATCCTTTTAACCGCAGAAGCTCACAAGAATCCTTTCAGCTACCAAGAAAAAAAAGCAGTGAAATTTTCCAATAAAGCTGATATTTATTAAAAAGCAAAGGCAGTTCTAAGAGTGCGATGCTTGCGGCGTTCAGATACACTGATCAATAAATACGCATAGCGTGGATCCTGTTCCAAAGGAAGGGAAAATAATGACTGCTTTTAATATGACTCTGTGGAATCTCTGTTTACGAAGAAGAATCTTACAAGTATAATTTTTCATCCCTATCCCAGAGTTATCATACCTTACAAAACCTTATCAGGGTGATCTACA